>JAGGAS010000169.1:0-11059 GCA_017657355.1 Termitomyces sp. K1Ac | reverse complement strand
GACTTGTTCTCTTTGGATCTCCCTCTGCCAGGTGTGTAGTTATGCATGTATGTATCTGTACAGTACTCAATAGACTTTGGATCTCCCTCTGCCAGTTGTGTGATCACACCACAGCCTCCAGAGGTTGCCCTTACATACATGCACCATCAGCAAAGTTGGTGAAGAATCTCATGGACTCTCAGCCTACTCTGGTGGTGCAGACTGCACAGTCAAAGAGGGCTAAGAAGGTAGCAGCTACCTCTGTTGTAGTGGCAGTACCTATTGCATTCCCAAACATTGTATGTATCTGCAGGGAAGGATGAAGGGATGATCTTTGTCCATGAATCCCAGCAGTATACCTTCCCGGAGCTGTATGTTAGCAAGGCAGTTCCTGTCCTCCACCACAACCCTGATGATGATCAGCAGATTGTCTATCTGGCTCTTGTGGCATCATCAGCTGTTAAAGGAAAGGGTAAGGGTAGGAAGAGGAGCAATACAGATTTGGGGAAGCAACAAGGTACCCAACAAGTACAAGTACAGGGAGATAGAGCCCAATGATGATGCAGCAACACATAATCTTGAACAGGCTCATAATGCTAAAGTTGATTGCAAGTTGGAGGATGATGCATGGAACACAAAGGCTGCACATTGGGCTATCAAAGACAGCACTCCCAGACAAGTGCCATTTGGCTGGGAGATGGTATGCATCAACAGATGGTGAGAGTGCACCAACAACTTCAGAGGCATGCTGCACCCTGATTATTACTACTCTCCCAGTAGTAATACATTATTTGTGGAACAAGTCATGCACACCTCTGGGAGCAGCAGGGACACAGTGCCTACAAAGCTCCTTTGGAGCTTTTATATACTTGGGTCCCCCAGGAAATGCCAATGAACCCAGAGCAGGTATGCCAGCTCTATAAGCTGGTCAAGGAGAACATCAAGAAAGTTACTCCATGCGGATGCATCACTGCATTCCAACTGCTTCAGGAGTTCCAGAGGATCTCTCATTTCTTTAATCATTGCCTACACAACTGATCAATGGTTCATGTACTCAAACTCAACTTGGAACTAGTGGAGCACAGCTTTGTGCTCCACAATAAGCATTAGACAACCCCAGTCCACCTGGTAACATGTGCACAATGGGGCAACTCAATTCAAACTTAGAACAGAATATGCAAACTGTTGTTGTTCTACTAGAACACCAGATTGTAAACTCCTTACTGATACAGCTGCAAGCTGCTCTATGGGCTGCTCTGGGACATCATTTCTTGCATTCTTGGCATGGCATGCCACCTACCTTGAGCAACCTACAGTTACAACTTTCTTTCACATTGCCAGCTTCCAGCATATCTTCCCAATAGGTGTTATCCATGACAATTCTAGTGCTTATAGTCTTTGTTTGTACAAGAAAAACATCTTATGTTCAATGATGACAATGTCATCTTTCCCATGCAATCTATGGTACAAGTGATATATACTTCCTCATGAGCATCTTCTCCTCTATATTGCATGAGTCAATCCCAATTTGATCTTCTGGCAGTGTGAACTGATTGCTGATGCATGATGTCTTGCCATCTCTTTGAGGATTCCTTGAAGACATCCAGGTTGCATATTGTAGATGTCTTCTTGGCCTTGAGTCTCAGTCTTCACTAGCGCCCTTGTCTGGACAGATCATTCTTTGAAGCTGGCTTGATTCCTATATATAACAGCTTATTGACAAATTATCTTAGCCCTCAGAAAGTTGTTGGAGACCAATCCTCAGGGAGGAGCCATCAATACTGATTGAATAGGCTGACCTATGGGATGAAACTCATATCACACATCTTTGTATGTGAACATAAAAAGAAGCTGCTACTGCGGCAGTTTAGACCTATACTACCACCCACATCACCCTCTCGCACCTTACACAAAGGCTAGTAACACAGGGAACAGTAGAGGTCAATGTAAATGCAGGTTCTGGAGGTAAGGAATGTTTTTGGAGGCCTCTGCATGTCATGCCTTATGTCACACCTATATCATCCTCCTGCATCCATTCTAAAACTTGCGGTCATCGTCAGTCAGTGCCATAGTTTTGTTAAAATTCTCTTTTGATCTTTGACTCCACAATGGTATTTCAATGGTCTGTGCAATATAATCTTGAAAGAAACTAAGGAAGAAATTATAATACCTGTTCATTCCTTTTTCAAAAATCAAAAGAAATTAATGAATATTATATATAAAATGTTGAAAGAAATGAGTGAATTCTATAATTTCTTCCTTGATTTCTTTCAAGATTTTATTGCACAGGCGACTAGAACACTATTGTGGAGTCAATCTACAATAACTTGGCAGAAAGATGGAAATTGAATTTTGAAATTATTAAGACTATCTTTACAATTTTGTTTACATTGTTTTGGCAGACAACATGGTTTCCTGCACCCAGTGTTACATTATGTTCACATGCTCTTCATTGCTAACAATGAATGTTAACCGCCGAATTTATATCTATGCTGTATTTATGAATGAACAACGGGGTATTTATTGTCTGTGTCGTGGTTTTCACAGCATTCGAAAGGAAAGGTGTCCGTAGCATACTTGGTACGCGACCACGTGTATGTGGTACGGAACCCGGTCATTCATGCGTGGACCTCGCCGGTAATCTACCACTACCACTATCACTAACGTCTCGATTGGGCAATTGAGCCTTTCTCTCGTTACTTACATATGTAAGAGAGTCCAGGGACCAGGGATGACAATAAACGATAATATTTTATGAAAGATAGTTTCAACTTGGCTGGCCGCTGAGTCAACTACATACTAGGAATGGTTACTACCGAACAGCTCAGCCGCGCGTTCAGCAAGCGCGTAAACAGTTGCCTGTGTATGCGCAGCGGGCTGAACGGGTATAATAGAGCAATCAACAACATAAACATTTTCTGTTCCGTAGACCTTGAGGTTAGAGTCAACAACACCACCAATCTCGCGAGGTGCTGTGGAGATGTGGATCTGAGCAAGGAAACAAGACGAGAATAGAAGCAGATACCTAGGAGCGCAGTCCCCTGAATGTGGTTAGTGTAACTGAACTGAGTCTTGATGTACTCCGACAGATCATCAATGCTAGTGACACCAGCAGGAGGAGCGATGGGAGCTGTCGCATAGAAAGAATATAAGCAAGGAGACCATAATTAAACCGGGAGACAACCAACCAGCAACGAAATTCGAAATGGGAGGGGTGTTGACAATCTCTTGGATGCGTTTGGCACCCGCAGCCATGACATACTGGTATCATCATGATTCATGAGTTCCTGGTCTATCTCAAGAGGGACGGACGCACCAAATCAACTGGGTTCTGGAAGAAGTTGTATTCGATCTCAGGGTACTCAAGACCATCACTTGATTTAATGTGCTATATATGTAAATATGCAGGGATCACAGGCTAACGGTGTAAGTAAACTTACCACATAGCCTCGAGACAGGGGGTGGAGGTTGACAGGGTACCAAGTCAGAATCGAGGGACCGTTGACGGGGCTTGCAAGGGAGATGTAACCTTCAATCCAAGGAGCATCCTGCTTGTAAAGACGTTTATGAAGATCCCACAAGGCGTTGCTGAGACCTTCAGGCTGAGCGTTCAGGAGCGATTCGAGACTGTCGAGGTTGCCAGCGCCAAAAGTAGTTTGGAGGGATTCGACTAGGAATAGCCAGGATGACTGAAATGAGAAGGACCTGGAGGGATAGACTCACAATTCAAAAGGAAAGGAGATCCGGGAGATGGAAGACTGGAGTTCAGTTGCCACTGCATCGCGACCAGCGTTTGTTCGTTCAAGTTCTCGCCCACACCAGGGAGGTCAACGACGGTCTGTATGCCAAGCGAGGAAAGAAGCGTGGCATTGCCAATACCTGAACGCTCGAGGATCGGAGGAGAGCCCCACACTCCACTAGTGAGAATGACAGTGTTTGCATTCTGGCATTGGGCATGAGTATTAGGATAACATCCGACATGCCAACTTACTGCTGTATGGGTCGTGCCATTGGCATCGATGTACTCGACTCCCTTGGCGATGGCTTGCCCGGAGGCGATGCGCGGGATAGATTTCCATACAATCTTAGTGACAGTCGAGTGAAGGGACACCTGCAAGTTGGGTCGATATGAGAAGGGGAAGTCTGAAACCAGTCAGGTTATTGCACTTCAGAGTCGGTCGAGAACTGACAGTATCCAGTAGCCTGCAATCCTGACATAAGCTGGACTGTACAGCAGTATCAGAGGGCAGAGAAACTTTCAACTCACCGAAGTAGAGCGGGTCGAATTCGAAGGAAGACGTGCGTTGGTAACGTGTGAAATACCATTGACGTTACCACCAGCCTGGTCGGGTGACCTGATACCACCAGCGTTCACAACACCTTCGATGATAATATCGTGAAATCTTGCGAAACACGTCAGCTGTGAAATACCTGCAGAACGGGACACGAGATATACTCAGGCGCAATGCCCCCATACGAGGTTGGCAGAAGGCCGGTTATACCATGGTCGCTCAATATGCATTCTATGTTGTCGGTTGGGGCGGGTACGAAAAAACGTTCACCCTTTTTGGCAGCATCAAATAAGCTGTCGAAGTTCCTATAGAATACAATGAGCTCACTAGTAGAATTGAAAGGTCATCTAATCATACCATCCGGGATTTCCAAGGGTCTCCCACTGGTTGTATTCTTTGGCATCACCACGATCATACACATCACCTACATTGACCTATTAGAAAAGCGTCAACATCAGCAGCACACTTAGATGAACCGTTGATCGCAGATGAGCCACTAATGGTAAGAATCATTCGTCATAATGGATTTTCTCTATAGAGACAAATCTGACTTACCCAAGCACTTTGCCACGAGGCCCAGGCGGTAATACACGATTGTTAGCGTACTTGAGCGGTTCAGTGGGGAATTGCCAGTCAATATCTGTGCCCCAAGCCGCACCAATGCGGCTTATGTCACTGATATTGATACTGAAACAGATGATGGAACAAACAATGAGATATTCCAGGCGTTGAAAACAAGTCGGAAGGTACACACTTTCCAAGCCCATCTCCACCAGCTTCAATCACGAGTACTGAAACCTTGGGATCTTCAGTAAGTCGATTGGCCAGTACAAGGCCTGAGAAGTAGTAACATGTGAGGCGACTCCTGATTCCAGTCATATATGCTCGATGGACCTCACCAGCAGTTCCACCTCCAACGATGAGGTAGTCCGTCGTGGCTGCGACACAGCGGGCCAGTACAGCCGCAGTACAGAGACGGACAAAAGATAAACAGAACATCTTAAGCGTAGTCGATCACTCTGCGAGGAGTGAGAAATAGAGAAAGAACGAGTGTTCGAACTTAATGAATAACACCAGGGACACCGGTCACAGGCTTTTATACACTAGGGCACCAGGCTTTTCTATAAGATGTCAAGTACATGAGCCGGAACATATGGAAAGAGAGCTATATAACATTTCATATCACCATGCTGAAAGACTTCGGCTAAGTATATATATAAAATATTCATATGAGCATTTATTCGTTAGTTTCGGATCCAGTCACAGGCCCATCGGGACTATCGAGTGTGACCCATCTATACTTATATATAAAATATTCATATGAGCATTTATCCGTCAGCGTTACAGGCCCAACGATAAGCCGCAGCGTAAATATGGGTAAGGGGCAGCGGCGGTGATAACAATGTCAACAGTTACATATGGTAACAGACACTCTCACCTATACGGTCCACGGGCCGTTCGACTATGTACATATCTGACCGCAGCTATTGAATATACAAGCTTCCATCTCTCAGTGAACAGATCAATTTAAATCTCATGCAATCCGAAATTGAGACTCGGAACATCTGATAGAACAAGGCTGATTTGGTGAGCCAAATCGAGTGAGGAGCTCTTAACCGCTTGGTAAATTTAGATGGTCTTGCTCTTGGTCAATAAATACAGAGTAAACGGAAGCAAATGATGAACATGGAGGGAAACGATGGTCACGGAAACAGATGTGAAGTACATAGAACATTGACAAAGGCGTTGGTGTTGTATGTGGACAGCTCCCGCTATTTCCCCAAAGGCAATGAGGCGTACAACAGTGAAATCGGTGATGATGTGGCACTTATATGTATGATCAAAAAACAGACGAATCAAAAGTGGAAGCCTACTCACTAGTAGGCACACTAAACCACAATGTGCATTCAAGAACAGGAATGGCAAGTATATTCAAATAATTTCCAAAGAAAAACGAGTATGAATATGAGCAGAGATATTAGTAACAGTAAGAGGTAGTATGGCAGAGATATTAGTAACAGTAAGAGGTAGTATGGCAGAGATATTAGTAACAGTAAGAGGTAGTATGGCAGAGATATTAGTAACAGTAAGAGGTAGTAATCCGAAGTCCGATCATGTAACAAATATACATGGGTCAAGGGAAAACACAAACCTATAATCCCGTTGATCTGTCCAAATGTCAATCCCATCAGGCCCACTATATTGCTTTGTCTAATCTGCCGCTGTGTACTACTTACCCACAAAAGCATTATAACAGGAGGGAACAACCGCAGATAAATGCAATTGAAGCACTAGAATGCGATAGGCTAGAGTATGATATCAGAATCACAAGTGTTGAGCATAGACTCCACTGTCCCGTCTTTCTTTGTTATTACTTTCATGTTTTTCTTTCCTTTTATATACTTATCATATTTCCGCGCCACCCTCCGTCGCCACTTATTCTTATTTACCATTCTTTACATACAAACCTTATTTTCTCCGTATAAAACATAGTATACACAAACCCAGCTTTCCTCAGCCATCTGCACTACTGTGTTCGACTCTGAGGTAAGCTTATATCTGACACTATACTTTACCAGTCTTACTTACTCAATACCTGTAGAGCTTACGCTGTATTCTGTTCTACAGGTAATATATAGAGCCGTCTGCACTACTGTGTTCGACTCTGAGAGCTTACGCTGTTCTACAACAAGTTACAAAGCAAATTGCATTGAAGGGAAAGAGGCGATATAAGTATCATCGGAGATAATCCGCTACTACTATAAGATTTCTCAGAACTTTTGACCGACGATTTCCTCGCTAAGGGCCCAGAGCTTCCTGGCATTCTCCTTTAGGTGTCACAATGTGAGATACCGAATCTCAATGATACATGATATTAAGTACTTACTTTGTCAAGGGCGTAGGGAGCGGCCTGCTCGTTGGCGACTTTGCAGTCAACGAGGTAGGATCCGCTTTTGTCAGCGATCGAGGGGTCGAAGCCAGCGACGATGTGACTGATTAAAAAAACTGATTAACAATCGCATACAAGATGGGGACAAAAGATTTACGTGGCCGTGGACTGGGCGACGGTACGAACCCAGTCACCTTTCGGTGTGCCATCGGGATTGTAATAGTCCGAGAACTTCTCGTAATCTTCTTTCGTCATATGTTGGTGAAGCGCGGTAGTGGCTCCTCCGGGCTAACACGCTGATCAGAAATTGCAGATTCGTGAATCTATGGTGCGCTCTACGTACGTGGATAGAGAAGACCTTGAGCTTAGTGTTTTTGTAGCGCTCAGCAAGATCAACAGCAAAGAGAATATTAGCAGTCTTGCTCTGACCACTGAAGCGGTGTTAGTATCTGTGTCAAAGCTACCCGGTAAACTAACGTACTATGCAACCCACTTCTCATAGGACTTCCCCTCGTCAAAGCCAATGTTTTCAAACCTGACAGGACCCCAAAAGTGCCCGACGGATGCGACACAGACGACACGGGGAGCCGGGGCCTCAAGAACCTTAGGGAGGATGAGGTTGGTGAAAAGGAAGTTGCCGATGTGATTGTTGCCGAATTGGGATTCGAGTCCATCTTCCGTCCTCTTATACGGTGTGCCCATCTATAGAAAGAGGTGACTAGCCGATCAGATAATCATGATACATACGATGGTGCACGTACGATTCCGGCGTTGAGGATGAGAACATCAACGGGTCCATCGTACGCGAGAACCTCGGCAGCAGACTTACGTATCGCAGTCTGCGAGTTCAGGTCAAAGAGGAGTTCCTTGAGCTTCGCCTGCGGGAACTCTGCCTTGATAGCATCGGCAGTCGCCTTGATTCTTTATCGATGTCAGACAAATCAGTTCCATACGTAGTATCATCCTTCATCCTACTTGTTGGCACTGCGTCCCGCAAGTACTACTTCGGCACCCTCGGAGGCAAGGACGCGAGCAGCCTCTGCACCGAGACCACCGAGAGTGACACCGGTGACGATGACTAACCGAAATACTGTCAATCACGCTTCAAGTTGAATATGAGGCTTACCCCTCTTGTCCTTGATCTCGGAAGAAAAGGCCTTGGCGACGTCGATAGCACTTGTGTTGCTGTCGAAGGCAAACATCGTGGTGGCAATTGAGAATATGGGTGGATGGAAAAGTTTGGAGGGTTGTAGAAAGCCTCCGACGCAGGATACTTATAAAGCTTTGAAGGATGGCATAAATAAGCGAATATAAATCAAGGGGGTTATGACCAATCCAAGCTCTGGTTTCGCTTCTGAAAGGAAAAAATACGGCGGTAATAATTCAACGTCTCAACTTTCAAGCCGAGGCGCCCATGTCTTGATCCCGTTGGCAGAGAAGAAGTTCTGAGATCTGTCATGGAAGAGGATTAGATCAAGTACTTTCGCTGTTCCATAATGATTTTGTCGGTGCACCGGGCCGTGGTACACGTTGCAACTGACAGCGATTAATGGTCCATGATGTGCTTGGCACCGGCGGCCCGTTACATAAGCCGTCACAGGAGTGGATGATTCCAGCGCCTAGATACTGTGTACTTACTGATGGAGGGGTCCTCCGGATACCCGGTCCTCACAGAATGAGTCCCGAAATTTGATGGTAGCAGACACATCAATGATCCAGCCAAACAGACCAAACACTCGCTTCTGAGAATACATGTAAGTATGGACAGCACATTTCACAACGTTAGACCCCACTGTGAAACGCTCCGGGTATACGTAGAGGCCATATGTACCGTAACCCGATTTGCAATGTCTTATAAATGATCATGTGATCATTGGCCTGCATCGGAACATCATCAGCAAAACGTCAGCATGGAGAAATAAGAGAACTTATGCAGTGAAATGGAATACAAGTAATAGCACCCATATCCTGGACCTCAACTAATTGGTTATATGCTACAATAAATTTATTTTGTTGCAAATGAGCTTACGACATTGGACCAAAATTGTATTCTCGGTGACAACATTGGACCTAAATTGTAATTTTGGTGACAACATGGATGACATTGTATTCAACAACTAATCATTAGTACCTTATTGCCATACACATACATGTATGCATAACAAACTTACAATAGCAGTTATGTTTGAACTCATCACACACTTTTAGAGCATTCAGAACCAGTATTACAATTTATCATGGTAAAAGTACACTGAATAAAAGTACAATCATGAAAAGCACAAGTTACAACAAAAAATAGAGAAAACCCAAAGCAAACAAAGCAAAGTCCATGATTGAGTTCCAAGTCAGTAAGCCATAAGAAGTCATATCAGACAGTTGTGAATTCTTCAAGCAACTCTCTTGCTGCCGTCTTGACCCTTGCCGCTGCCTTGAGTTGCTGTCTTGCCTTGACTTGCACCGCCACTCAGCCCTGAAGTCTTCACTTGACCCATACTAGTTTGCTCTTGGCTGCTGCCTTGACTTGTACTGAACCCTCTTCCAACTCTACCTCAAGCCTGAGAAGTGCGAGTTTGAGCAGACCAAGGTTGAGTACCTTAGGCTGATCATCTCACATGGAATGGCAGAGATGGACCCGGTGAAGGTGGCTGGTGTAGCAGAGTGGCCACAGCTCAAGAACAAGAAGCAAGTGCAAGCCTTTCTGGGCTTCATGAACATTTACCAGAGGTTCATTCAGGACTTCTCACACCATGCATGCCCTCTCTTTGACCTCACAGTCAAGGACATGAGCTGGCAGTGGGGAGTCTCACAGCACATCTCCAATCATGGCTCAGAATTTGTTGCTGAGTTCACTTGAGAGCTCTATTGTCTCCTCAATGTCAAACTCCACACCTCCACAGCCTATCACCCACAGTCCAATGGCCAGACTGAGCATGTCAATCAAGAATTGGAGCAGTATTTGCACCTACTCTGCAATGAGTTCCAGGATGACTGGGACAAGCTGCTTCCAGATGCCAAATTTCAGTACAACAACCACATTCATTCCTCAATGCAGATGTCTCCATTCTTCTCAGACACTGAGCATCATCCCTGCATGGGCTTGAACCCCAAACACACCCCTCAGAGAACAAGTCAGTTAATGAGTTTGTGGACAGGATGAAGGCAGCACAGGATGAGGCAAAAGCGGTGTTAGTAAAGGCAAAGGATGACATGGCTTGGTACTACAATTGTGGGCATAGGTGACCAAGTATATCTAGATGGGTTGGACATCAACACCACAAGGCCATCACGGAAGCTGTTGCAACACAACCTTGGCCCCTACACAGTGGAAAGGCAGGTCAGACCATTAGCCTATTGCCTGAGACTACCAGCTGGAATGGACCAGCTCCACCCTGTCTTCAATATGGTGAAGCTTTTCCCAGCCCCCAACAATTTAATTCCAAGGCTGATGCTCATGTGCACACCCCCACCAGTTCTGGTTGATGACAAGGAGGAGCATGAGGTAGAGGAGATTCTAGACAGCCAGTTGCTTTGACAAAAGTTGCAGTTCAAAGTGAAGTGGAAAGGTTATAGTATTGAATATATCTTGGGAACCTCAGGAGAATGTCCATGCACCCAACCTTGTCAGGCAATTCTATCAGAAGCACTCCAGCATGCTGCAAGCTATCTGAGGCATCTACCTTATTTCATCCACCAACCAAGCCATCCAGAACTACTTCTATCCTGCACATTAAGACACTGCACTCTTAAAGAGGGTGATGTCAGAGGACTTCCATTTTTTAGTATCTATAAAGAATGGGATGACCGTTTCGTGGGAATTGATGGGAAGGCGTGGGAACTGGGTGCAAGCCTCTAATAATGCAATGACGGTTGTGGGAATTAGGTTAGCTGACAAAACCTC
>JAGGAS010000168.1:0-11113 GCA_017657355.1 Termitomyces sp. K1Ac | reverse complement strand
TCCCACGCTTCCTGAGACTCTGAAGCGTTGCTACTAGCATAGAGGATCTCTAGACTTATTCACACATGTATTCACCTGTACAGTACTCAATAGACTTTGGATCTCCCTCTGCCAGTTGTGTGATATGATTCATAAAAAACTGGTCACTGCAATTGAGAATGTTGACAGTTTCCCTTTTGCATGAGTTTTCTTCTCTTCAAGGTTTTAGGCTATTCTCAATGATAATTATAGGAAAGTCTATGCTGTTGGTCATGAAACCGTAAATGCTGAAAGAATCTTTGTGAAATATTTTGCTAACACAGTTTTCTTTACTAGCCAGTCTTCCAACCTGCTTCATCACTTGAGATAATGAAACAGGTCATCAACAAGGAGCCTCTGCATTCAGTAAAGAGCAACTAACCAGATTGAGAGCAAACTTGTATTCTTTATGGTCTTCTTCAACTACCAAGAATTGTGATTCTTGCATTGGTTATCATTATAGTCAAGGAATGATTTGAAAAAGGTCTTATCAAAGCTATATGGCCAAAGCATGACAGCCAAGGCATGAGGTCCTACTATCATCATGAGGAGCAGCCAATTCTGCTTGACAAATTTGGAGAAGCCTCATGGCAGTGGAACCCGTCTGGTAGTGAGAACTTCTTGATTGCGGATTCACCCCTGGCACCAGAGTTCTCAATCAGGATGTCTCAAAGACTATTTTTGTGGTGTACAAGGGAGGGCTTTCAAAGCCTTTGGATGTTGAAGGTAACTCACTAAAATCCTGTTTGGGTTGAGATTGAAAAGGATCTCAATGATCAATATTATATTCAACCAATTTATTAAGTGACCTCAAACTTTCTGTTCATCAACTTTTAACCTCAAATATGGAGGAATAGTGAAGGGTGACCCAAATTGACCACTTCCAAGCAAATTGACCACCTCCAAGCAAATCCAAGTTGATCTCCAAAGAATCCAAGTTGATCTCCAAAGATGACTATGAGCTGACCTCCAAGTTGACCTCTGAAGTGACCTCCAAAATTAAACTCACAGTTCTAATTTGTGTTTTAAAAAATTCATGTCTCTGCGGAGACTTGCAAACTTCCAAGAAAATCATAATTGTATTTCAATAGAGTACATAAGCATATATCTATTGAAGATCAGAAGCTACTGTATCAAGTGTCCAAAGTATAATGTCCAAGAAGAGACTGTCAACATATCAGACAATGGCTGTATTAAATATCTTTGTTTCCCAACCTCAATTCTACATCCAAGGGTGCTCCAGGCAGAACAGACCTTGGCCTTTCAGGAGCAGGGGAAGGAGCAATTACAGGAGCCTCCTGCTGAGGTCCAGGAAAGTTCAGAGGTGCTAGATGGTGGGGTGGACCAGAAGATCCACCATAAGTGCCACCACACATGTAGTGACCGTAAGGGTACATTGCATGAGGGGTTTGGTTCAAGGGCTGCCAATGGGTGGGGTGGAATGCCAATGGTTTGCAATAGTAGGCAGAGAAGGGAGGATCATAAAGAGGATGCAAGAGGTATTGGAATGTACCAGAATGTGGTGGCGGCAGATAGGTAGGTTGCTTACAGTAATAGTTGACATTTTCCCAAGTAGGTGCTGAGCAAGATGTGTTTTGAAAACCTCCAGGATACTCCTCCAAAGCAGGACTGAGCCAAGTGTTGTGTGCTACAGGGGGAGGACCATACCTGGAAGCTGGCTGGAGAGGCCAAGGATTGACATTCATTCTAGAAGCCCAGTTGGAAGGTAGTGCAAAAGATAGAAGCGGTGTTGGTGGAGGTAAGTTAGGGGTTGGTGGAGCCAGTACTGGCACTGAACGTACCAATGCAGATGGTGGTGATACCATAGGTGGAGAAGCACGCACAGGTGTTGGGGGAGCAAGCGCAGGTGTTGGAGGAATAGGTGCAGGTGTAGATGCAGCAGGCATAAGCGTGGCAGGCACAGGGATGGGTGTGACAGGCTCAGGGACAGGCATGGCAGGCTTGGAGACAAACACACAAGGCTTGGAGGCAGGTGCAACAGGTTCAGGGGCAGGTGCAACAGGCTTGGGGATGGGCACAACAGGCTTGGAAATGGGCACAACAGGCTCAGGGATGGGTGCAACAGGCTCAAGGACAGGTATGGTAGGCTCAGGAACAGGCATGGCAGATGCAACCAGCTCAGGGATGGGCACAGCAGGTGTGGGAGTAGTGATTATGGAAGCTGGAGCTGGAGGCAAAGGTGAAGGCACAGGTGCAGGGATAGGTGCTGCAGGTGCAGGCGGGGGGGCTGGAGAAATCACAGGAGCTGTTGTATCACCAGGGTAAGTGCAGGTGCAAGAGGTGTTGCCATAGTAGTGAAGATTCTGGAGAAGGTACGAAAAGTGCCAGCATGGTGAGCACAGGAGGAGGAGGAGGAGAAGTTGAAAGCCTCCTGATAGAGGCATCACTATCTGGAATATTATCTCTGCTGCGCTTTGCCAGGGCAGGAGAAAACAAATCTAGCACTGTAGAAAGCTTGCTGATGTTGGTTTGAGTAGTGTTGCAAGAGTTCCTGTTGCCATGTTTGCTGGAGGCAAAACAACTGGTGTCTTCTTGATAAGATGGAGTTTGGGTCAGGCAGTGGCAATGTTGTCCTCAATCTCATTGATCTTGTCAATGACTTCCAATCTTGCAGAAGGTTTGGGAAACAAGATACCAGCATTATGAAGGTTTCTATATGTCATCTCCCGCTCTTGAGACATCACTTCAGCAACAGTTTTTGTGGGAGTGCATGGGGAATGGATGGCTTTTGCATGCCTTGCTGACTCATGGCCCTGGCGGTGAAGAGGTTGAGGGTCATCACTATCATCATCATCATTGGCCACTGACAATTTACGAGTTCTCTTCTTCTTGGTATTAAGGGCCATGCACACAGGAGGAGGAGAATTAGAGGAGATGACAATAGGATCCTCTACTCTTCCAAGCTTAGTCTCTGCTTTTCCAAGCTTAGTCCTACCTCTCACAGCGGTTGCTGCTGATGGGCGCTGAGGAGCACCAAATGTAGCATTGTTCTTCTTGAGCTTTTTGTTGCCAAAAATGATGTGACTATGATGTTCACAAGCATTAGGTGGGGGTCCAATTCAAATAATGATGGGAACTTGCAAGGCATGTAAGCCTGCCCATGGTAAGGCAAGGGCTTTGATTGAAAATAAGTAAACTTACCCTTGTGGTCTTTGGCGTATCTCAACTCAGGTGTCACACCAGTCTTACTATGGAGGACAGCAAGAAGGCAGTGCATCACCACCATTGACAGAACCTTGATACCTTGATTACTCCTACTTGATGGGAAGTCAACATCCCATTGCAAGTTCAATAGTTGAAGACCTTCCTCTGCCATTAAATTCAGCAGAGTTGACCAAGGTAGAGACTGTTCTGTGTCCTTCCTTCCCTCTACTCTTACCCTTCACATCCTTTTTACTGTTAATTGGATGTCCAAAGGCAGCTGTAAAGAATAAGTTAAGTGTGCATGCATGCAGGAAATGAACAAGTGTCATACTAAACATAGAAAAAAGTAAATCTTTGCAGAAAGCTTGTTCAACATTGACATTTTGAGCCTTAGCATTTGTGGGTTTTGTGGCAGCACCATTCGAGTTGAGGCTGTTACCTTCCATCCATGGTGGCTAAGGCAGTTATTGAGGAGTCAGTATCAGAGGAGGCAGCAGTTGAGCCAGGTTGGTCAGCAGTGGCCTTAGGGCCCGTTTGGTAAACCTGCTTATGATGAAGCCTAAGTCTCCGCTTCAAGTCTAGGTGACAGTCACATCACTATCACACTGACAAAGGCTGACACACCCACAAAAGCCAGAGCTCACCAGCATCTGAGGCAATGACGGTGTTGATTCCTGCACCCCGCCCTACATCTGCCAATACATGTTGGGGCCATTTTCTTCTTACTGGATGGATGGATGCAATTTATACTACTGAAATATCCAGATTATTTTGTTCTTACTTTTAGATACTGTAAGACCACCCCCAAAAATTTCCTTAGAATGATTTTAATGGAGCTCACCATTGTTGTCAATGAGCAACGGCATCTCAGTGACAATCCTCTAGCAAAATTTCTATAATTGTCAATGTAACACTTACAAATCTGGTTATGTAATGCCAACAAGTGCCCAAGGCTGGAGACTGGAGCCTAGGGGCAGGCAGCCTGGATTAGAGCTGGTTTGCCGAATGGGCCCTTAGGGCCTGCATCAGAGGCAGCGGTCAAGCCAGGTCAGTTAGAGGTGGCAGTGATGGCAGCGGTGATGTTGGCATTGGTGTTGGCATTGGCATCAGCAGCAGACTTTCATTTGCTAACAAGCTCTTCTGTAGCAATGCATGCAGCATGGTGGCTGATTGATGTGAGAGAATAAGAGAATAGATATGAACAATGAACATATAAAGCTTCAGTTCTAGAGAAATCAATGAGTTCTTTGTTTGTAACAGCTAAGCAACAAGTTGGAAACTAAACAAGAATATGAAAAATGAGACGTTGATCAGTAAAGTGGGAGTATACCTCAGCCAATCCTGGTGTTGAATGTACAATACCCAGGCTTGCATCTTTGTTTACACAGTTCCCAATCATGACAAGGAGAATATCATAGTTTTTCTTATTGGCTTGCTTAATCTCACAAGAATAATGAGGCAATGCAACCAGCATATGAAAATTGCCTACTATGTTATGAAATTTTGTAGTGGTTCAGTCAAAATTCTGACAATGTTGGTGGAGGGTTTGTTGGCCAGAGGCTACTTACAACTCCTCATTTAGTTCAAGAAGATTGTGATAATGAGGCAAGAGCTTAAACAATATCCAGCACTTGCTCACTGGAGAATACAAGTTAGTAGCAGCCACTTCAGACTCTTGAAGCTCACTTGCTGCATTCAGGTCACCGACATGTTCACATTCAGCGTTGGCATTGTTCTTGAAATATACCTCATAGGCCCCCCAGATAGACTGGGAAAGAGTACTTCTCTCATTGTAACAGTTGAGAAGGGATGTGACAGTGTACCCAGTCTCTGAAGAGGCACAACAAAGAAGATCATCAATAGTATCATAAAGTATTTCAATGGCTTCATGCATAGCAGTTGACAGGTGCCCTTTGAGAGATTGGGAGGGTTGAGCACCATCCTCAATATTGTCAGATTTGTCATCATCAAATTAGTGATTTGGATTTGCAACTTATAATTTGACCTCATGAGAGCAAAAATAATAAGAAAAAGAAAAGAGGAATAATAGAGCAATGAATGTTATGGCTCAAGATGAAGAAGTTGCCAATCATAAATCATGCATTATACTCCCATACACCAACAAAGCTTCCAATCTACCTGTGCAGATCTGTTCTTAGGACCCGATATCGGAGTGGTATGCTGGTGAAAATGATTTTCCTCCCAAGTTGATCAATACATGCCAAGTTACTGATAAAGGAATTAGCCCAAATTCAAAGGATAAAAAGCACAGCGCTCACATGGCACTTGAATTCAAGCATGGACACACCAGAAGCAATAGAAAACATAAAACATGTTGTGGAATGATCACCATATACACTAGGGGCCATTGTTACCTGCAATGACTGACATCTTGCTCTCAATCACCCACGTTCTACTCCCTTCTCTCCTAGGACAATGCAGGGTGCTATTGCATGATATTTCTATGATACCAGGTGCCACTGAAGCAGTGCGCACCTCTAGAGGCAAATGGCTTGTATGGTTTGGCTAGGCCAAAATGTTGTAGCCAAATCTGAGGGAAGAGCATGCATATGCAAAGGGCACCACAGAATGTGTAAGTTGGAAATACAGGCTTTGAGTGAACCCAGAAGATAGGTGTTGAGCTTTAGTGAATCCAAAGCTCAATGGTGGCACCAATAGAGGAGCAAGGAATGGGTGCTGTGTGTTATTGTGTATTATTTGGCAGCCAAATAAGTGATATCCATATTTAGATATGCAATGATCATATTTTGAGATAAATAGAACAATAATGACCGTATAAAGTAATGGAATTGACTCTCACCATACAATTGAGGTCCTCAAGTTGCTGAATGATATCTGTAATGGCCTGCAATGTTCTCTAGACTTCCACTCATCCAAAACACCATTGAGCTCAACCATATGCAAGTGAAATACATGAATTGAATATTGAACAGAATTCAAATGTTCAATAGCTTGCTCAAATAGTTGCAATCTCATAACCTATTTCTCCTGCAAATTAAGAGATTGCTGATAGAGACCTTCAAAAAATTTTGTAGTTGAGCCTCCTATGGCAACGCTGAGCTTGACAGTAAAATCTTCAACCTTGTGACAATAGAAAGACAATTACTTGGCCTCTAACCTATGCATATGTACATCAATGTCTAAAATCTAGGAACATAATATTGACATACTGTTCAGGGGTTTTGTTCTCTTTTGAGGACAAGCTAGACTGCATAGCCCTTTGTGCAATGAGTTGAGCCAGTTGACGATTAAAGCAAGTAAGTCATGAGGACTCACAAACTCTGCTTAAGGCAATATTGCTCTCTCAGTTGAGCACAGACTGAGTCTTTGCATCTAAAATAAATACCGGTTATTTAACCAGTCAAGCGCATCAATAGGCAGAGAGGGCCAAACCTTTTGCAGCTCCTTTGGCTTTTTGCCTTCCTTGCGAGTTGTCAATCTTCCAGGGTTTGATAAATGGGAGGTCTGCCCAATGGAGCCATGAAGAAATCTGAATGACCTGGTGAGGATGATAGTATAGCCAGTCCAGTTGATTGTGGACTTACCTTTGAGATTGCACTACTCTTACCCAGTGATAAGACTCTTAGAGGACAATTATATCCACACCATAGTCTAAGGAAAGCAGAGGTGTGCAAACGTTGAATTATAGCTTGAATGTTGCCCTTAACATCAGCAAGGCCTGCACCAACTTTATTTGGTCCTGTTTGTGATTAGGGGTTTAAAATAGCTTATAAATTTCTTTGATAAATTTTTTTTTCTTGTTACAATACAACTTGGAGGTGATTTTTGGTCAAATGTGAAACAACCATGAGGTCAGGCTTTGGCTACTTATTCTAGGATGCTGTTTCAAATGTGTTCACCCTTGATCAGCAAGCGTGCCAAGCAACAAGCCTTCCTCAAATTTGCTGCCCCACTTTTCCTGCAGGCAATTGAGGAAAATCAACTTGGAGAGTTTGCCAACCTTGTTCAAATTGTCTGGGATGATTGTTTTGGCATGACTCAAACCATGGTGCTGGGGAAAACAAGGTACATCTGGTCTCTGATCACATGTTCTTTCATCAAAATTGATTTTGTACAGAGTGTCCATGACAGCCCTCACTGTGATTGGTGTGCAATCCTCTCCCTCTCTGCCGATTGCAACCAACATGTGCGTTTCTCATAGGTCTATTTTATTGTTGGTTTCATCAAGTACTTACTTATGCACAGCACTGGACATACATTGAACATGCAAACCGTGGCATCTTTTTACCTAGCCCTCAGTATGCCGCCATTTTTTCCAATTTGGAAATACAGATTCTTCAGATGGCAGATCAAAACCTCCTCTTCATTGGCTGCAAAGAAATCAAAGATGCTGTCACAGTGTGTTCAGCTCTCAATATCAGAAATGCTGTCCTGCATCTTTTAGGTGAGAAATGGATGTGGAGGAGTGGGTAAAGATTGATTGAACAATTATTTCAAGAGCAAACAATTATCTCCAGCTTATGTACATATTGATATTTCCTGTATTTCAACTTATTTCTTGGCACAATTGCATTGTAGTTATTGCATGTAATTGATAATAATGTAACACATGCTTGGTTTATCTAGAAACATGTCTCAAAAAAGTAAACTGGCTGCATGGAAATGGGAATTGTGAATGTCTAGCATGTGATTCCTCAAAACAAAATTCATAAAGGTTACCTTACCAGAGTATGCATTGATTGTCATACACAAAGTACAATTGCTCATACTTTACCACATGGAGTATGCATTCAGTTCTACATATGATAGAATTACATGCCTTGGGCTAATGGAGTCTGTCTGAGTTGATGTTTTGGAAGTGAGTAGAATGCTTATGAGTATGGGTTGTGCTATCCATTCTTTATCAGTTACAATATGTAGAGGATGTCCTTGTTGATTTGCAATAAGCACAAGGTGTTTGATTAGTCAATAGATATCCTACCGAAATGAAATAGGTTTAAATGAGTTATAAACATGAATGTCATGAGAACATACTGCAATTTCAGTTCTCCAAGGGCTCTCCTCTGCAAAGCTGTCAAACAAAAATGGGTAGCATACAACAAAGGACCCAATGGAACACAGGACTCGGTCTATGAGTGGAGAAAAAAGCCAACATCTCTTTTGCCAATATCTGGTTTGCCTTGTACATTGCGAGATTTTGGAATCTGCAGTATTGTATTGCACCATTAACAGATTGAATGTAGAGAAAATTGCACATTGTGAGCTCCTGGACACAAGATAAGAAGGATTGGAAAAATATTGCTAAAGGAGGCGAGCGATGCTATTGATGCATACATCATTGAGGAGGCCAGAGGAAGTAGTCATAATGGATATGTTGCATGTTTCAAAATACATCTGTGGAGAGCCCTCAAGGACACAACAGATATTGGCAGAAGGAAGTTTGCTGAATGTTTGGAATTGGAGATCATTCAAGATATGCATATCTTCTCAATGATGCAACTGTCCATCATGAGAAATAGTCAGCATGACACATGGGCAGGATGTCATGAACTCACTGACAAGGACCAATCTATGGTGACCATTGATAGCCCAGAGCTGTTTCAGACAAAGAAGATGATTGCGTTGATTTTGCAAAAGCATCAATATTGGACTATCTTTGAGAAGATTAGAACAAGAAGTAGTCGGAGGCAACAATGTACTTGATGGAGTGGAGATGGCAACTTCAAGCACCTTAAGTTCACAACCAAACTATTGACAAAGATTGTTGGCCTCTGTAAGGGTGACCTCTGGAGGCTGTGGTGCAATCACACATTGAGTACTGTACAAGGGAATACATGTGTAACTCCTAACCTGGCAGAGGGAGATCTAAAGAGAACAAGTCTAGGGATTCCTTATGCCAGGAGCAACACTTCAGAGGCTCTGGAAGCATGGGAACTAGCTGTACAGTACACATAAGCCACAAAAACAAGAGAAAATCCAAAAGAGGTCAAATCTCTAAAACTGATCGAAGTCTAGAGATTTCCCTGATGCTGACTAAGCAGATTTCAAGAAGGCTTGATGCTGACTAAGTGGACATTGAGAAGGCTTGACACTGACTAAGCAGAAATTGAGAAGGCTTGATGCTGACCAAGCATCAGGCCTCAAGCCCAGAAATGGAAGTCCCCTGACATCACCCCCCTTCTAGAGTGTGCCGTCTCAACATGTAGGATAGAAGTAATTCTGGATGGCTCTGTCAGCTGGTGAGATAGGGTAGCTGCCTTGAATAGCTCATGACGCATTAGGGTGCTTCTGATAGAACTGCCTAACAAGATTAGGTGCATGGACGTTCTTCTGAGGTTCCCAAGATATGTCTTCAATACCATAATCTTTCCACTTCACCTTGAACTGCAGCTTCCATTGAAACAACCAGCTATTCAGAATAAACTCCACCTCATGCTCCACCTCATTGTCAACCAGGACTGGTGGGGACGGCGGATATAGGTGCTGGCCTGGAATGGGGCCATGCTTCACCATGTTGAAGACAGGGTGGAGCTAATACATTCCAGCTGGTAGTCTCAGGCGGTAGGCTAATGGTCCAACCTGCCTTTCCATCATGTGGAGGCCAAGGTTATGGGTGCAACAGCTTCTCTAATTTTGCAGTGTTGATATCTGACCCATCCAGATATACTGGTCACCTGGCTTGTAATTGGAGGCAGAAACACACCCACAATTGTAGTACCAAGCCATGTCCTCCTTTGCCTTTACCAACACCACCTTTACCTCCTCCTGTGCTGCCTGCATCCTGTCCACAGACTCATTAATGGACTCATTCTCCAAAGGGCATGTGTGGGGTTCAAAGCCCATGTGGGTGTGATGCCCAGTGTCTAAGAAGAACAGAGACATCTTTGTTGAGGAATCAACATAGTTGTTGTAATGTAATTTGGCATCAGGGAGCAGCTTGTTCCAGTCATCCTGGCACTCATTGCAAAATAGGCATAGAGCCTGCCCCAATTCCTGATTGACATGCTCAGTCTGGCCATCAGACTGTGGGTGGGTAGGCAGTGGAGGTGTGGAGTTTGACGTTGAGGAGATGGTAGAGCTCTCAAAGTGAACTCAGCAACAAATTGTGGGCTGTGGCCAGAAACATATGCATTGGAGAGCCCATTCAGCTTCAGGACATTCTTTTGGTAAAGGTTTGCGGCCCCCATGGTGGAGCAAGTAGTGTGGGTAGGGATAAAGTGAGCTTGCAGAGGTCCACCATGACCATGATAGCATTGTATCCATGGGCATCTGGGAGTTCCACAATGAAGTTGACAGAGGCTATGCTCCAGCATTCAGCCAGAATGAGGAGTGGGTGGAGCTGGCCCATGGGAAGCTGACAATAGGGCTTGGTTCAAAGGCAGAGGTCACAGGTGCTGGTGTAAGACCCAATGTAGTGCAATATCTGTGGCCACCAGTAATTACGGGACACCAGTTCCAATGTCTTCCATTGGCCAGGGGTGACCTGCAATGTGAGAGTCATGATGCTGCTCTACAATGCATCTTAGAAGGTGAGCAGGTCATTCTGCACATCCCACTTGTCTGTATGCACCAACTTCACCCCACTCTTCTGACTGGCATGCAAGGCCATGGCTGCCTTTTCCACAATGTCTTCCTGGGTGCCCTCCCGGTTTGCCTCATCCCCTTGGACAGCCACCTCTTTAAGAGCACAGATGGCAAACAGTCCAGGTCTTGGGAGGTTAATGTTGTCATGTTGTCGGCCCCTGTCCGGCTTGCCCATGCTCCGTCCAGGTTTGTGGTGCAGCAAGAAGTCAAAGTTGGCTAGATACATGGACCATCTAGCTTGCCAGCAGTTGAGTTTCTTGGCCATCTAGAAATACTGAAGGTTCTTGTGGTCTGTCCAAACTTCAAACTTGTGCCATGCACCCTCAAGGAAGTGTTGCCATTCTTCAAAGGATTGAATGATGGC
>JAGGAS010000164.1:0-10069 GCA_017657355.1 Termitomyces sp. K1Ac | reverse complement strand
GGTCACAGGAACTGAATTGATCCGGCCGGTCACCTCGGGTCGCCATGGAACAACATTCCCCCCTCCTTTCTGCTCATATCCTCGGAGGATCAGCCAACAAACTATGAGCTGTATAAGGCATGCCATGAACGTAAGTTACATATGATTTCTTTGCCTTCCGTTACACTTCTCATAGTCCTGACCCTGGAGGACAACTGTAGATGGCCTTGGGCTTGAGGCCAAAGCAGCGTCCTTCATCCACATATGCTTCGTGACGGCCAAGGATACAACATGGAAACGGAAACGGAATCATGAAGAAGTCGCAGCTGTAGTGGACAATTCATGCTCAGATTTCCACCCGATGACCTCACACAAAGGGGGGGAGGCAACTTTCGGCAATCTTTCAAGTTGGAAGAATACGATGGCATCTTCAAATTGCATGTTCTGCTATGTATAACACTCCACGTAGATAACATTTAAACCCGACTCGGACCTACGTTGTTTACCAACTGCCAATCACTAGCAAAATAGCTCTCGCTCACACCCACTCGTTTGCTCGCAGACACTGTCTTCTTCCCGTTTGGCTCGCAGGGGTGCTTCTTAGCCTGCCACAATAAGCTATGCAACGCTCGAGGTCCACAGTAAGGAAGCCGCACCCCGGGCGTCGAGGGAGGATCCACCGAAGGCTCAACAATGAGTCTGTTCTATATGGGTCTACATTTGATGAGAGTTTCGTAAACTAGATCCTTGGGAAATACTAGATCCTTGAGCGCAGATCCACGGTCTCCTCGTCTGAGGGAGTTCAGCAAATACATAAGGCCCGACGACGATGGTATCCTGCCAGCAAAGCCAGAACAACACACCGACGCCCTCAATCTACTCTCATGTCTCTTTTTCGCGTCGCTCTTGTCACCATCCAGGCGGTATGCAACCACTACGCCTGTACGCCCCCGAACCCTACCCCCGCCAAGGGTCGTTACCATACTGAAGAGCTCTTCATCCTTCAAATCGCGCCCTTGATTTTTAAGGTATGTATGTTGAAGCGCTCTCGCCTAGAATCTCTCAGTTACAATTTCTTCAAACATTTCTGAACAGATCCATCAATACCTTGTATGGACTTGTGCGCTCTTCGAGACAATCTCCTACTTGTGCACTATATCACCTATCCCCTCTCCATTGCCGATCCCTACTTCGACGCTCGTCTGTCCCTTCCCACCATCCCACCCGCCTGTCTATACCACCCCCCTTTTCGTGATTGGCGTGATCGCCGTGATTCTTGGCACTTATATCCGCCTCGACTGTTTCCGCACTCTCGGACGCCTGTTCACATTTGACCTCACCATCGACCCCAACCACACTTTAGTCACGCAACGGTTCTACTCGTACGTCAGGCACCCGGCTTACACGGGATCCATGCTTGTTGTTGCCGGCCTCGCATTCTCTCACCTTTCCAAGGGCGCATGGTTGACTTCGTGTGGACCCCTCAGGATTCCTGGCTCAGCACCTCTGGTGTGGGCAGCGTGGTGGGCGTGGACCCTTTGTGTTGGAATAAGCAGAGCGCAAGCCGAAGACAGCCAGATGAGGAAGCTATTCAAGGAAGAGTGGGTTCAGTATGCCATCAATACCCCCTGGTGGTTCTTCCCTGGCGTATACTAAGTTGGTATGCCCTCGCGGTATGTTTCGCTTTCTGTATGCTTCCATCGTCCGGTTATACTCATGTTATTTTCCTGCACAGACTTGATTGGTATCAAATAGACAGCACATGAGATCTGCAACGTTTTATCTCAAAAAATGCCTCACTGATCATTGACGACATATCATACGATGGCTCTCCGAACGAACTCTTCTTACGCTTATTTCTATGGACTTACCAATATTTTTCTTATTTCATTCGTATTCGGTCTGGATTTTTGCCTTTTAACCCGCGTATCTCACGCTTCGCCTTGGATACCAATCCTTCTACCCGGGCGCTCTCAACATGTATTTGTATGACAAATAGAATATTTACTCGCACTGGATCATTCCTTTATGGCACTATCTCCGCACAACATAGTTTCATCTCCCTAAGTATCTCAAATAGACTTTGGCTTGATCTACTCGGATTCTGACCCTGAGAGATCGCATCCATTCCATACTATACATAAGTACTCTGTGCCTAGCCGAGACTGACAAGTTACAGCAGGTTACCAGCACAGGGTATTTGCCGAAATCAGGAGACGACATCATACCGTCTTCCTATCATAGTACTAGATTAGTTTGAAATGACATGCAGAATCCGCTACTTAGCTCGTTGAGATTTTCTATTAGAAACAAAAACACATGGTCAATGAAAATCTAAGTCAGCAATGATATGACGGGTGCGAATCTTCCTGGCTGCGAATTGAGGCACACACCCCTGTCAAACGAAGCCGCCGGCTTTATACAAGCGTCTTGACCCACTTTAAACCAGGTCAGAATTCAAGCCTCGAGGCTTCAAGCTCCCCATTCCCGCCACCTTCGTGTATCGTGACCACCTTCTATCTGTTGTGCCGTATAAGTTCCTGTCCCCTAGAATCTGCACGAGTACACTTTGAGTAGTGGCGGCGGCGGCGGCGTTTTGGCTTCGAGTCCGGACTCTAGCACGAGTCGAGTTGCTTAGTCTTCTCCGTTCTTCTTTTGCCTTCATGGAAATGCTTTCAACGGCTGGTAGTGGAGCCTTGCGATAAGGATGGGGAGAAATTCTGCGAGGTTAGAGCGGTTCAGAGCGGTTCGTTTTCCCTCTGATGTGCTTGGATAGAACCACTAATCGACTTGAGAAGAGGCATCTGTCAGAAGGCATCGACACAAAGACGTTGGGTTCGGGCCTCATGAAAATGGTAAAGGGCGTCTACGATTGAACAAAGCATTGCCGTTGGTCTTTAGTCCGGGTCTGGTGAAGTGTAGATGCCGGCGAGGTCGACACTCTTCGACGAAGGAAGAAGAATATCCAAACGTCGAGGCTAGAAGCTGAGAATGATCTTACGGAACGTTCTTTGTCCAAACACACGAGTCAGAGGTACCGTAAAGAAGTCATCGCAGTCGACAAGGCAGTAAATGGACAGCGTATTGAAAAACAGGACGAGTATTTTTGGGCCTTTCCATCGAGGCTTGGGCTCGAAGTTACTTACATCATGATCAACCAAAGCATGTAGCCCCATGTGTGCACATCAGGTCTGTTTCACACTCGCAAAATCGTCGGTCTGGAAATCAAACGAGATAAAAAAGCAGACTCAACAATACATGATCGACGCCCTCAGTTTTAGTTTTTTTAGAGCATCTAACGTCCCTCCTGAGGGAGGAACGAAGAAATATAGTTTCCTCCAACAGTCATAGCGCAACAAACTGACTTGGTTTTCTCTTTGAGCTCGATTAGTTTTTGTGAAAAGGATTCTTGTAGACTTTGAGTTCATATGATCTTGAAAGTCTGGCAATTTCATTCCCAAAAAGTAACTGGCGTCCAAATGCATTCATCTGTGTTTCTTGAGACAGTTGAATGAACCACTGTCAACGGATGGAATAAAGCTCCTAGACAGAATCCAAGTCATTAGAGGGAGCAAGTCCTTTGAAAAATAAACGTACCCTCAGGCGGCGACCTTTGATCTGCAAGACAGGTACAACCATCAGGAACAGACCAATCACAATCCTAGGAATGCATGAATTGTTAGAATGTTAGAAGTCTACTTGCTAATGTGTGGGTACTTACGTGGCTTCAATTCCAAATGTTTGGATAGCCCCATGTTTGGTTGCCCAAGGCACTTGAAAGTAGGCTACACTGAAACCTAGAGGAAACGTTTGTCGAGAACTTGAAAAATGTAAAAGATTTCAACACAAACCACCCAATGTTCTCGCAAGATTTATCAGCGCACTGATCTCCCCCTGTCGTACTTGGTGGCAAAAACAATCCAATAATAAACTAATGACCTACTTTGTGTTTCGGAAAGCAATCGTTGCAGTATGCATAGACAGCGACTGTGTTTATCAGGACTGATAGTACAGCGATCCCCCATCCCATAATTAATGCACCAATACTCAGATGTTTTTGAAAGGATGCCCCAAGGGTGACAAAGCCACAGATATATAGTGGCATGGCAATATAGCAAGCCCTAAAAAGGGCCGTCAGTGTCTTGCTTGTCGGTAAGGCAAAAAAAACAACGATACCAGAGGCGACTTTCGGCTTCGAAGACCCCATTGTTGCGCCGGATACTTGTATTCATAATCCAGTCATTCAAGTAACGACCGACAAGCTCTCCAATGATCACGGACACCTGCAGCTTCATGAGAAAAAGGGAGTCCCGAGGACGTAAAGGGTAGACGTACAATCGGTGTGCCATATTCGCCTGCGATTGCAAATGGGCCAAATTCGTACCCCACTGGGCGAGGTGATCCCAAGAACACTGGATTAGTCCCCTAGAATAGATATTTTGGTGCTAATCTATGAGAAGTAGAGTTTGCATACATTGATGCCAATAGAGAATCCAAAGACCATCGCCTGACGTGTTTGGTAATCGCAGTTTGAAAGGAAAAGGATACCCACCTCGAACCAGAGGATCATCATAAGATGTGGTCGCCAGAGGACGTTTAGTGGGGAGAGAATCGATTCTTTCCACGATGTGCGGTATTTTGCCATCTTAACACCTGTGATACCGATGAGAGTTTCAATCCGGTAACGCAGGCCTCTAGTCGGGGGTTGTGGGATCGGCCGAACGGTGCGGTCATACATCCTGATCAGTGAGCATTGGACGAAGTTGAGTAAATTAATGCGCAGGAAGGCTCAGCACGTTTCCTCCGCAAAGAAAGCGACTAGTAACACCACCACTACAGAATACATCGATCCAATGCCATATGCCCAACGCCAGCTTGCGCGTGCGACGAGGAAGCCGAAAGCGAATGGAGAGAGGAAAGGTGAGATGATGAAACCCATGGTCCAGAGATTCAGCTAAATGACGAGCGGGCTTTGATTGGTCTGACTGAATCGTAGATCGATGGTTCGACCAACCTTCCGAGCTTGTAAATGGAAAGGATACATGTCGGTGACTACATAGAGACCCTGAATAGAATACGAAAATTCGTCAGGGACATAGTAATACGACAGACTCTGTTGCGAACCGTGACTTGGGGGGCAGTCCTGATTAATAATTCGAGACTAAGTCAGAAGAAGTTGGCGAAGCAGTATTTTCCTCACGCGAAAAAACCTGAGAGGCATCTCATGGCTAAGGACTTTTGATCAGCCTCAGGCTGCTTCATGATATTGGATAGTGACCTGTGAATATCTTCAAGGTTGGTGCGAAAGTTGCTCCCACGAGGAATCCGAGGGCGAAGACCTAGAAATCACATAGTTGAGCGTGCTATGCAGAGGGGTTATGTGAAAATGACCTGCGACCAGAAGAGAACAGGAAGCCGTCCATAGCGTCTCATCAGCATAACAGCAAAAAGGCCACCCCAACCTGCAAACATAGCAGGTATGTGTCAATGGAAATATTATCGGTTAAAATTGACAGGTCCGACCAAGCAAGAAGATACTCCAGCTAACGTCTAGTAGTTGAACGGTATTGATCGTAGCGACATATAATGCACTAACTTCGAAGTCAAATCATTTATCTCTCCGGTGGTCGTTCCATATTGTTTTGCCAACGCAAATAGTGCGGCAGTGCCTGCCGCTAGACTGTTACTACACTGCCTGCCAACGTTTTGTGTGAAAGTATACTACCTATGCCAGAATCAAAGTCAGGGACAACGGCAGCAAGAGTGATGATAACAAGCTGAACGGTCTTGCGCCAGTCGCTCCAATTCTGAGGGTCATCAGGAGAGTCGGTAGGTTGAGGCCATAGAACCTTGGTCCCATCCTTGGTAAGTTTGAGCTGAGAAGCAACGCTTTCTCCAAGCTCAATCTTCACCTCGCTGTCGAAAGAAGATCGATATATGCTATACGCAACTGGACGGCACTCAATTGACTGACTGTGGATCAATAATCAGACGACCAGCATTCTTCTCGTGGTAGGAGAGGAGATCTATATCGGACTTGTCGCTAACGCGATGAGATGAAGTATGGTCGGACCTTTCGTTATCATTTGGAGCTTCGTTGATGTGCATGAGCGGAAAATGTAGATGTATGGGACTCGAGACTGCTCGAGTCACATATATACAGGCGATAAGGAGCGCGGTTTGTATTGGATTCTAGATGAGGATCATTTTAGGACAGATGTTCTCATGTCTCTTTCGCCCCCAGTAGAGATTGCATTTGAAATGTTGAATTGAGAGAGGTTATGTCCACTCGAGGGTTGGTCGTCGATTGCTTGATTTGACAGTGCGATATTCGACATCGTGGAGGTTTAATCAGTACCTAGAGAATAACTTCAAAAGCGAGATTGAAGCAAGAGATGGGCCTGAGAGAAATATTCCAAACGAGCCAATATCATCCGGGGGGAGCCCCGTACAGGTGTCCTGAGCTGTCCTAATTGAATCGGCCTCCCGATAGCCGTTTGAGTGTTCTGATTAGAAGTCTTGAGCACCGATCCAGGAATCCCTAAAGTGACCAATCTGAGGATATGCTGAATGAGAAGTTGCTACGTATGTGACTGTGTTCTGGGCTAGTAGCTCAAGGGTTGAAGTTGGTCGGAAGTTTTGGGTTCGAATTTGAACGTTGGGACTCGGTATCTATAGCCAATGCAACTTCATCGCGATACATCGCTGACGGCCGTGTATACAAGTTCTGGCTCTATCTTGGCAGGTTATGATTGTGTGGACGTGCACGTCCGACGTCCGACGTGACTGAACTACTCCGGCCCCCGGACTGGGAAGATAACCGATGACTCGACCAATCACAAGGTTTCGTACGACCTGAAGTCGGACTTCCTTTCCCTTGATTTCAGGAGCGTTCCGGAATCATTTGCGAACATATTTTTTCTTGCAAACCCCGAGGTCTGGCGAAGCACTGAGATGGCACTTGCCTAGCGATGAAGGATGAAACGATACTCAAAATAGGATGACCAGAGGATGATGCAACATTTATTGATCACGTGGAGGGCGCAATTCTGCGCAATTGAAAATCCTTCACGACGATGCCCTTTAATTGGTTTCCGTGGGGGATGCTTATAACGTTAACTCGCACTAGGGTGCCCTATATACAAGGTTCTACACCTGTAAGTAAGCAGATAAACAAGCATGCGCATCATTCCAGTTCGATCATCATCTAGGAAATTACATATTAAAGTACGTTCCCCATCTTCAGGCATAGGCATCCTTCACGGTGACAGGTGTCAATGATGGGAGGGAACACACTGACATATCACCACTGGGTGAAAATCCACAGAATCTTTCTCGATTGCCAGGAGATCAGAGTTCCGTATGATTTCAGATTTTCAGAATACCTGAATCACTGAATCTTCCAGAGATATCTGGATATGTATACAGCAAATTTAGCTTGAACGATTGGAACTGGATCTAGTACGTAAGGTCGCTGCTTCTCGCCAAATTACTAAAACCAGAGTCGACACACTCAAACTCGAACTCAACCTCAACTTTTAATCTCATCTCCCAAAGGATATGTGAGTATCTTTGCTGTACATACTGTCGACTGAGACATTACATTCAATCTAACCTGTAATCATCGTTTAGACAACAAGATGGCATTCATTCAAGGGCTCAACGCGTCTAACGATAGTGAAAAAATGGAGCATAGTGCCTTGTCCCATGAAGAGGCAGCAAATGACGCTATGTGCCCAGAAGGACCTAATAGCAAGAATGTCCCATGTGAGGCTTCCCCTTGAGATTCTCTCCGAAATTTTTGGACTACTCTCCGAAGATGTCTTCATCCCTCCCCATTTGACTGAAATGCCATGGGTTCTTGGGCGAGTATACTCAATCTGGCGATCCGTTACCCGCAACGACCGAAAATTGTGGGGCTGTCCGTTTGTCTCCCTCCATTCAATCATCCCAGCCGCTACGTAAACTACAGTGTGCCCTTTAAGTTCTTCCCGCCAATGTTCATATCGCGATAGATTACTGCTTCACTGCAATCACCTTGCAGCGGGGCGGACGGGTTGGTCAAACGTCTTTTTCGGAGGAATCTTGGGCAAAGGCATCGAGCACACTACATTTGGCGAAGCAGCTCTACAAGGTTGACCTTGTATCAGGCTTTGACGCTTGTACCGGGAATGCCTTGGAACCAGCCGAAAGTCATGCGCGTCTGCCTTGCAATAGACATTGTAACTCTATGCGCATTCCTTCAGCAATGTCGTTCCCTGATAGATCTCACTGTTGAAGTGAGCGATTCCGAACATCTGATGCCTACAACACCCAATACCGCTATATCTCTTTATTTGCCCCGTCTTCTGTTTAGCGCCTTAGCTGCAGAAAGCCCTCCAGAGATGCTTGAACTTACGAGAGCTGTGTTTATAGTTTCAAGGGGATTCTTTCCTCCACAACTATTCACATGCCCCGTCTGCAGTCCCTTTTCGTTCGGAATCTCACTTCTTCGCTAAAAAGCTGCGCAACTTATTCTTGCCATCTTTAAAGGAGCTCAGACTGGGAATTACAAGTGTTTCAAGCCTCCTCGATGACGGGGGCAAGATGTTGAAACACTCTCAATGCTCTCTATTACAGTTCATCCACGACGGTGCCACCAATGTATCTCGAACATTACAGCTGGATATCCTGGTGATCCAGGTGCTGATTACTTTGGAACCTGGAAACTCAATTTTTAAAACATGTGTGTGTGTGCATACACGCAAGGGGTGAGAAGGGGGAAGGGATGTTGATGGACGTGCACAGGTTACAACCATATGTACTTGGATGAATACATGACGATGGAACATACAACTCATAGCCGTAACAATATCAGTAAATCGAATTCACAAAGATTCACAAAGTTGTGGCCTAAGACACGGAGCCGACTACGGAACTCGGGTAGGTTACCTATATATAAAGGGTGTTGGAAAATCTGTAACCGGGAGATTTATATTGGCAACGGGCGGAAGAACACCTTAGACTCAGAAAGTGATATGATCGAGCGAGAGCAATGAGACAAGCCATGGAATCGAGATGGTCCGGTTTCCCCAAAGTCGAGGATCAATGCGAGAGATAGGCTGACAATGCGAACAAACGATTCCACCGTCGTTTGGTGAATTCGGGAGGTACAAAGGACGTCATCTGGAAATAGTACAAATATTTGCCGACAAGATATCTGGAGGCAGTCGTTTGGGTATGTAGACGGGTCAAAGCTCGACGTCCCGGATGAGTCGCGCCTCTGGATGAGTCAATAGTTTTTTCTCGGGTTCGGAATGAGCAATCTCGGCATGTCTCAACCTTGACAACATCGCTCGGCAAATCATTCTGGGGTGTTGGTTTCGGGATACTCACCTAAGTACGCGAAGCATCAAATGAGTGAGTTGTCAAACTTCGTGTTGCCGGGTGTTTGGTTTTCAAGTTCTTGAACTTTTCCTCGTCATCTCATCTCAAACTACATACAATAAGGAACTGAACTATGTATGCACCTAAGACAACAGACAATATCTAAGACAACAGACGATATTCCAGCTGACCTTGACACCGCTCGAAGGGTATACTCAAACCGTAGGTTCAGATGGAAAGGCGATCACACCCGAAGTCAAATTCAGTACTTACTAGTACGAGCATTCATTGCTGTGCGGTCTTAGTTGAGTTGTAACTTTTAATTTTTCAATGATGGAAACTTTGCAGGGCCGATTTTCTATTGTAGCGTCGATCTGCCATCTGGTAAGTAACTTGTCCGATTGTTTCACAAGTAACCTGCCAATTGGCCCCCTCCGCAATCTGTTTCCCGTTCCCGTTCCCGAGTTCCCGTTCCCATTCCGAGTCCGAGCCCGAAGTCATCAGCCATACATATAAAAACCCATGGATGTCAGGAATAGAGCTGTTGACAACGGAGGCCGCGAAGCACAAACGGATGAGGACAGAAGGCTTGGTGAAGGAAGGCATTTGTTTGCAAGGTGCGGATGATCAAGCAAAGTCGAGTGAGGTTGTTCAAACTGCCGCAACAATAGTACGTCCTTCCATCAATTCCATTAGTGTAGCAATACTGATACATTTGTTCAGA
>JAGGAS010000163.1:0-11320 GCA_017657355.1 Termitomyces sp. K1Ac | reverse complement strand
ACATGTTTACTCACCTAGCTGGGCATGTACCTACTCCAACACATACTATTCCCAATGTCTTCAAAGCTCGTCTACTGCGATACCAACAAGGTCTACTCCTGCTCCTTCATCTTTAACATCGGTCTTCACGACTACAAAGCTGACATCGGCTAATAGTGCTCCAACGACCCCTCCCTCGACACTCACCGGAAGGCTTCCAGCACTTGGGTACGAAGTTCTAAGTCGAACACTTAGTAACCCTCTGAATCTGATGAAACAGATGGAACTCTTGGAATGCCTACGGAGGAAGTATGGGTCTGCTTGTTACTCGAGAAAATCATTGATACGATTCATTCTCAAGATATAAATGAGGCCAAGATTCTAGCTGCTGCCAACCAATTCGTTTCACTTGGTCTCAAAGATGTCGGTTATGAGTATGTTAATATCGATGTAAGCAGTAGTATTCCTTGATATTCGTTGCTCTTATGTCTGTCAGGACTGCTGGGAAAGCAAGAGCCGTGATTCTACCACTGGGCGAATGGTACCCGATCCGAACAAGTTCCCCAATGGCATAGCTTCCCTTGCTACCACGATCCATGCGCTTGGTCTCAAAATTGGAATTTACAGGTACGACTTGCAGTTTCGTGGTGTTCGACAGATTCAATGGACGATACCTTTCAGTGATGCTGGAACTGCAACATGCGCTGGATATCCTGGTTCCCTTGGTACAGAAGCACTCGATGCGGCGACTTTTAATGATTGGGGTATCGATTATCTGAAATATGGTCGGACCTTCTTGATATGCCTTGCGTTCCCTCTATTGATTGATACTAGATAATTGCAATGTCCCTGCAAATTGGACTGATGTCTCTGTAAGTGCCTTGCTTTACTAAAGATACTATTACGAAAGTTTTTATGTCAACACTGAAGTTGCCTGATGGAAACTATTAGTATGCGCAGCTATTTTTCTCTGTATTGGAGATCTTACACGAGTCCAGTAATTCCAACACTGCCATTCGATACAGGCAAATGGGGTCAGTTACTCTTCCTCACCCAGTCACTGTATAATCAGATCAAACTTATGATATCTACAGTGCAGCATTGGTAGCCCAGTCGCGTCCCATTCAGTTTGAGATATGTGATTGGGGAGCAGCGAATGTTTGGGAATGGGGTGCCAAAGTGGTATGCCACACTTCTGTCCAGTTGCTCGATGCGACCTATACTGACCACAAGTTATTGACTAGGGTCATTCATGGAGGATGTCTGGCGATGCAAGGTTAGGAATAATCCTACACATACTCTTTGCTGACCTTGTTGAGTATTATTCGTGTTTAAGCCCTACATGGTCGTATATCACATCTATCATTGCAACCAACGTTGCTCACATCTCAGCTACAACGTTCTATGCCCACAATGATATGGATATGATGGAAATCGGTACATGAAACCTTTCTGCCGTTGGGTTGTTCTGATTTATTTGCCACCTTGAATCAGGTAATGGTGCCTTGACAATCCAAGAACAGCGCACCCACTTCGCCGCTTGGGCTTTCCTCAAAAGTCCCATACTGCTGTGAGCTTATCCATCTTTCATTCACCTTTTTGATTCGGAAGTATAAGATGATTTGCAGTGGAACAGATGTCAGTTATGATGCCTTCCCAGCATATCCACTGTCACTAACCCATCAAATAGCTGAGCTTGCTCAATAGCACTCAATTAGCTATCATAAAGAACACTGAACTGCTTGCTTTCCACCAGGACGTCACCATCGGAACCGCAGCGACTCCTTTCCAGGCAAGCACGAACACACCTACAACCTCGCCTCCAGAATATTACTCTGGTCTATCGTCGAAAGGAATCCATGTGTTTATAATCAACACCTCATCCAAACCTGCTATTAAGACATTCACATTGTCCAATGTTCCAGGTGTTGGGGCAAGCGGCACATGGAAACTTCACGACATGTGGACCGGGACTGATCTGTCTGACACCTATGGGGCAACCGCAGATGTTTCGGTCAATGTAGACTCTCATGATACAGTGGCCTATCTCTTGACAAAAGTCAGCTAGATAGGCAGGCCGCAGACCTAGTACACAATCGTCCAGTTAGTACTACATACTGTCTCCAAAGTGGCTGTGACGAAATCACTGAACTATGTAATTACAAACGCCTGCTGATTGCAAAGCCTTGACACGATTGACGCTACTATCTGATCATCCTCAGGTTGTGACAAGTATGCTGAACAAACTTGAACGAAGGTACGACGTGAATGCCGATTCTGCTAGTCCTGCCAGCGTGAAGGTGTCATTCAGAGTGAGAGTCATGCACTTATTGTGTTTACTTTCTCTCATATTCTCAACTTTGAGGCACAAACTTGGGACAGACAGCAGCCAGACTCAATGTTAACTTGCGATCTCTGGTGTCTTCTAGAAAGGCTGTTCGTGCGTTTGCTCGTTATGTTTATGATGTTTTTACGGTGTTTGATAGTGTCCCGTTCTTCACTCCTTCACCTGATATGTTTGACTGTTGAAACGTTGATTCTCAAAATGAGTATAGTATAATGCTAGTATGCATACAATGCGTGTACCACTATTAGTCAAGGAGGATAACAATGAGCATGAACATAAACGTTAATTATCAACAGTAAAATGAGTGTGTTACATCGAATAAGTACCACACATCAGAAGTCTGTAACGACTCCTAAAAAGGTTTTCGTAAGAGTGTCTGTTGGAGGCTTGGACATTGTTTGTCGCCACCAACCGGAGAGATGTGGCTGCCGCAATCGCTGTCGCAACGCTCTGTGGGATTGACGTCCATAGCATACATGGAACGCGACGTCCGACCAATGTAGTATGTAGTACGGACCCCGGTAGTTCGCACGCGGACCGCGCCGGTAATACCAACTAACCAACCACCTTCACTCTGATGGTATGAGATAGCTCAGTGATCAAGTACTTGTCCCTACATTACGATTAATTAGTGAGTGGCTCAGTGCAGGTTGTGGCAACTGCACAAATAAAGACAACTATTACGTAAAAAGGAGTTTGCTGAAGTGCTTGCCACTAGGTCTGTACTTTTATTGCTAACTTTCTTCCTTTCGCGACATTTTCAACTTCCGAGTCAGAGAAATCCCTTTGTTCATTGGTCTTACCTCACCTTCATGCCGACAACAATGCACCTTACGTTGGATGCTAGCGCTCTGAAGCGTAATTCTCTACCTGCGAATATGTGATGGTCTCCACTTATTTGAGCAGCTTTCACTAAGGCTCTTATATGTCTGTCAAAATACGGTGACGAACTCTCATTGTACGCAACTCCAGAGTCATTGTCTCTCTCTGCGACGAACTCCTCCAAGTCAGCGTATTGCCGCTTCAAGTATGAAAAGCTCTTCTTTTCCAGATATGGGCTGAACGCAACGGCTGAGGGTCGGGTAAATGATTTTGAGCAGGCCATGGGTATGACCGGCCAGCTGTTGACTAAGGCATTTGGTATAGCTATCTGAACTCCAATGTCTGTACTAACGGACTATTAGTCACTGCTATCGATTCTGAAGCATCGCACCGTTGAAAAGACGGTTGATCGCTGCGAATTGTCAATTGTCGATGGTGAATCCTCAGCGGATGGTACATCTCTTGAGGACGATCAGGATGAACTTGAAGCAAGACTAATTGTACGGCTTCATTGTCAGCACGGTATGCCTGGTAGATTATACATTTTTCAAATCAACAAGTGACCGGAGAATAACCAGGTGTGATTAAAACGCACCGCTTGATTCTTCTTACTCCTGCATCACTCATGGCCCCTGGGATCCCAGACGCAATAAACGAGTCTAATCTGACCATAGGTCCAAAGGCTTTGAAGGATATGATCGAACATTTTCCTTTGGCTCGAGGTGTTAAATCGGACCCCCAGCTCATCTGGAGCTTTGGGGACGTTGAAGTCGAGCTTCGAAGTCTGGAATCATCTATTGACACCAAAGGTGCGTAAAAAATCCTTCTTTTTGTGTCACAGGCATCGATGAGCTCCTAGGAAGAGCACAACTTGCGACTGAACTCACCATTAGTGCTGAAGAGTTCGATGTGTACAATATTTTCGCACCAACAACTATAGCGTTTCATCTGCGTGAATTCAATGTACGTTATACTTCTGAGATTACTTCTTCCTGTTGACCCGGACTTCTGCAGGCGACGATCGCATATGCAGATTCAATGTCATTAGCTATTGACCTTCGCTTCACCGACCCTGCAGCCCCGCTCTTCATGGACGTTGAAGGGGATAATTCGGAGTGTCTTTTCGTCATTTCCACCAGTCAGGTCCATGGAGCAGTCATTGGGATACCCAGCCAAAATTATGTTGCCCCAAACGCGAAGAAACGCGAACGTGAAGAAACACCTTTAGACTTGAAGAATAAGAAACCAACAAAGGCGGTGCAATACGTAGATCCTCATACATCCCCGATACCTCCATCTGTTCGTCGTTCGGCCGGCCATGCGCCGCCAACGTCCCAAGTGGCTCCCGCTCATACACCATCACAAGGCATGACAGGTGGCACGATACCTTCTCAAGTCTTTGTTCAACCGGAGTTGCCTAGAGAACCATTGTTCCTTCCGTCGTCATCCCAGCTTTCGGCTGCCGATAGGGAAGTCCTTCGTGCCACAGGATTGGGAATTGAGGGCATGGACGCAAACGAACTGGCGGAATTATTAGATGGCGAGGGCGAGGAGGTCGCATTCGATTTCGCTTCACAAGATCCAAATTACCACGACTTTTTGGAGAGGCCAGGAAACATTGACGTTGGGCAGCGGCCAGATAGTTTTGAACTGGAATGTGATGCTGCAGAAATACCCCCAACACAGAATTCAGAGGATGCGAAGGTGAACCCGATTAGTTTTGTGATGATAAACTCGAGAAACTTATTTTTCTTATCCAAGACGTTTCAAGCTCTCTTTGACGATTGAAGTTGATCACGGTGTATGGGCCGTATCGGATATTGCCTCTCTGTAGCAGCAGTATTGAATGATTGAAAAACGTCTCCATATCCATATCACTGAACTTAGCTGTTCAGAAGATAAATTTGCGGCCATGATGCCTTCCATCTGCGGTTCGTACCTTGTAAGCTCTTCACCGGGAATAAGTACACCACGGCATAAAATATCGACAATTTATTGAAGCATCTGTTGGACAGCATCAATAGTGAGATCAGTGAGTGGATCCAGAGACCATAGAATGCAACGTAGTGGAAGTCATCTTGTAGACAAAAGATTGAATTCACCCCGCGTTATTAGGGGAATTTCGATCATTCTCGAAGGCATTCCGAAGGCCACAATTCGAAACTCTTGAGGAGTGTGTATGCACATTGGCCTTGGCGTTGGTGTTGTAAGGTCAGGTTCTAAGGACATTTAGAAAATGAAAGTAGCAGAGTTCTTTGAAGTTCTTATAGTTTGTAAAGGTGACGTCGCCTTATGTCACTGTCAGGATTACAAACGTGGCGCATTTTATCGTCATTAAGTGAGGAGTGTCAATAATATGAAGAACAAATGAGATATATACGAGGTATGCACATCTACTGCAATCCGGGAATCGATGACGAGGTGGATGTCGGCGGGGTCATTGCCTGTGGTACTGCAGAACGTATACACATAAACATTCAGTCACTGTACAGCACGGAAAACTCACAGGGTGCCAATTGTGGTCGCTGTCCTTCACTGAACACCCGGGAAAGAAGAACACCGACACCCTCAAACACACCGAGAAGTATACCACAGGCTATTGCTGACCCTAGTGCAGATTTTGGCCCACCTACACATAGAAATGTCAGAACAATGACATAGAACCGCTCCAAGACCACTCCAACAAGGCACGTACTTCTTGCCGCAAGACAACCACCGGTCATAAACCCTGAGATGATGGCGTTCCACGCATCCTCCTTTTGTCGCCAACCCTTCACAGCACAATCAAATGTTGAGAACATACCGCCCCATACTCCGAAGTTTCCACCGGTTACGGGTGCCCGGGCTTTCATGGATGATATTGCACCAACAAAGCGCTCACCCTGGATCATCCATCAAGTGCGATTGTCAGTGCAGACACCCAATGAGACATATTTACTCACCCGTGGAGAATTTCTGGCACCCTTAATACCATACCAGATGCCACCTCCAACCGCACCCATAGAAAATGCTCCACCAAAGTCGCTAAGAATAACCCATGGGCTGTGAAACAGATGTCGAAGATTGAGCAGCAAAGAAGAAATAAAGTGCTGACCATGGATCTCTTGTATGATCTGCGTGAGCCATAGGGAATAGTCCAAGAAAAAAATAAGAGAAAAGAGATAGGGAGTACGGTTGGCAAAACTGGAGAAAGGCAGTGACGGCCGTGAAACTTTTTTGCAAATCTGACACGTGCTGAGCGTTCGATCATGTGATTGAAGACGCGTTGAAATTAACAAACATTTCGAAACACTCCTCTGTTATAGTCACCAACATGACCACTACACCTGCCTCTGCTGCCCGCAGGCTCAAGCAGCACGTCTACGTCGATGTACCTCCATCTCCATATCCAATTGCTCCCTCCTTGCTCCAGAAACCAGCCACTACACCCCGACTAACCAGCCTCATTCTCAAGGAGAACACACCGTTCCGGCCCTTCAACGGCGGTGCCGCGCGTTCCATCCAAGATACTCCCGCGTTGAAGAGAAAGGCTACAGACAATGACTTATCATTGGCGAAATCTGCTAATCCTAAGAAGCAGAAAACTGCTCAAGAGTCTGCACCCCATGCAGCTCAGCATCGGACCAATGCAGCTGCGAATGCTTGCGTCGAGTTCCCCAACGGCTTCATTTATTGTCATCAGTGCTCCAAAAAGCGTGATGTGGCCGGTGTGTCGACTTTGTCTTTCAATATGAATGTCGGCTTAATGATTTTACTTTCAGCCTCAGTTCACTGTACTTGGGCCAAAACTGTTAAAGGTGTTGAGAAACAATGCAATATCAAAATCTGTGATCGTTGTTTGAAGAAGCGCTATGGAGAAGACCCCGACAAAATCAAAGCTGTTGGTATTACCGGAGTATATAAATTCAAGTATGTTACATCGCTCACAATGACTTTAATACTTAAATAGCGATGTTGCGCAGATGTCCGAAATGTCGCGATATATGCAGCTGTTGGAAGTGCGGAAAGCTCAAAGGTCTTCCCGCCGTAGGGTAAGCCCAAGCTCCCACATAGCTACTCATGACTTATTCGTATTGTATTGTCTAGAACACTGTCCGCAAGGAAACCTGAGCAACCCGTGAATGTTTCGACTCCTTCCAAACCCGCGACGAATAGTACAGTCCAAGTTCTGATCACCACAACGCCCTCGAAGGGTCTGTATTCCGAAATCTCGAGCCCTATACCGAGAGCAACTACGTCCAAAAACACGAAGTTTGGGCCTGCTATTAGGACGTCTACCAAAATGAAGGCTGAAGTGAAATACAAACAACAAACACTACAACAGATGTTACCTAACTTGTCCAAGCTAAAATGGACTGAAATACCCATAATTTTGGATTTGGATGATGTCAAGCCACGCTTTCAAATCAGGGAATTTATTCTTCGATTTGCATGCATCATGGAGCCGTCAATACCTCGTGCCCAGCTTGCTGAGCTAGATGATCTTGGATGCGGCTCGGATGATGACCAAATGGCACCATGGGTCAGTGACGCCTGTGTCAGGTCAATGATCCTTGGTCTTCTGGGGATGCTGGCTACTCTCGAAGGAGACATCAAAAAAGTTGGTAATATCAATTTTCCTTGTGCGATGCATTAATGTTTGTTCTCCAGCATATCAAATCTGTTATTCGCGACATACGCGCTACAGGAAACAACTTGAATAAGATTTGGCCCATCCTTCAGAGGCTCCAGGACGTCGTTGTGGATAACTCGCAGCTGTCGTTTCCCGATCCTCTACCTCTCCTTGCTTCCATTGTGTTCTACAATACTCGCACGACACGCAGTGCATCGGAGTCAAATGGTGGTAAACTCAATGTGACCGTTGGACACACAGCACAGATGATCCCGGTTCTTGAGGCTCTGGTAGAGGCAGCACTAGGGACTCCCGCGGTCCGCGAAGAGCTTGATAACGGCTTAAAAGAAGCGAAAGAGGTGACACGCGAGGTCCAGAAGGCTATCAGAGAAGAGAATGAGCGATGGGATGTTGAACGCAAGTTATTGGAAACTCCGAAAGAGATATCTGAAAAAGAGACATCCAAGTCCATCAATAGGGCACATGGGGAGGTACGATTATCACTAGATATTCCATGCTTGTGGACATAACTGACATTTGAGCCAACAACAGATTAAAGTCAAGCGGGAACTTCACAAAATGCGCATTCGGGATCTCGAGAACGCCTTGAAACTCGTCGCGCCTGGATTTGCGCTACGTTTTTCACCTTTGGGAACTGACAAAGTGGGACGTGTGTATTGGACATCTTCTCCAGGCATCGTTGAGCGAAAAGCTGCGCTAGACTTCATTGCATCAGCCACAGTCAGTAAAAAAGGGAAAGCCCATGCCATGGACGACAGTGCACTCACGAAGTGGTCCTGGTTCGTAGCAGTCTGGGGGAGAAAAATGCAGGTTGCGGAGAACGATATCAAAGTGACAGACAATGACAGAGAGCGATGGTGGGCCTTTACAGAGCCAGTCGAAATTCGAAAGGTCGCAGACTGGATTAGAACTGATGCCGGCATCGACCCCAATGGAGACGCAGATGCCAACAAACCTCTTGCTTCGTTGGTCAAGGGATTAAACGATTATGCGGCACTCCTAGACTGGAGGCTCAAAGAGGACAAATATGGGAGTATGGTTGTCTGAGGCAACCCCACAATACATAGATCGGTTCATCCTACATTTCGCGGAGCTGCTGACTTAAATCCCTGTATACCCTTGTACAGATTGTACACTATAGTGTTATAAATAGTATGTACATCCTCTTGCCAATCTTATTGTCTTGTGCTTGATCAATTGACTGAAAAATGGCGCATCATCATTGACTGCAAGTCATCAATTGTCATTGGGCGCTCAATGCAAAGTCCAAGTCTGTTCGCAAGACGCGTGGCCAGAACGTGTTTGCACTGCAAGCATAGCATATCACCGACCATATTGGAGGAAAATAGCGTTGCTTGCCTATAGGATACTTACCATCATGTGTGATCCAGACGAAAGTACAGCGTAAGAAAAAGCGGGGCAGGAGCAGTAGAACGGTGTCGGAGACACTGGCATGTCGAGAAAGACTGTGTAAATGGCGGTTGAGGCAAGAACTTCATATCGCGGGTAGGTGGATGGATTTGAGTATTTGATGACTGTCAACGATACTCAGACAATCTGAGAAGTAAAAAGATGAAAGGGTACCATTCTCGTGATCTAAGAGATTGAAAGCTCCCGTTACAACCGTTTCCGGAACCACAGCGTGCAATCTCAGGATGTCCTGTTCAGACACTGAGGTGACCCCAATCAATTCATTTCGAGCAGAAGATAGCAGTTGATCCCACATTCTCCGTCGTTGATAGATTCTATCACAGCATCTGCAGTTCGTTGAAGCTCAGCAGAGGGCATCCCACGCCGGAGGTGTTTGGAGATAGAACTTGAGCGCTTGAGCTTGAACACTATGTTCCAGAATCCGAGTCACTTTGCCCGAGTCGTGTTTGCTGCAGACTGAGAGCTCCTGATTCTACGATGTGGCTGTGTACATCCAGAGATTCATAGCTTTTTCCAGCAAGCCAATCGACTTTGAATCGACTATCAATCTACGGAGACCAAACAAGCCCCTCCATGATACAATATCTGCTCGTCTTTGCCGACGTTCACCATGAGTTTCGCATTCCTGAGCTCAACTCCATTGCAGAACTCCACAAATTCTCTCTGGCATTGCCCCAAAGCGCAGAAGACAGAGATCCAACGAGGCCATACATGGTTGTGGGCTTAGAACACGAAGAACACGCTTTGATTCTTGCTAGGAGATGTATTCTCGTCAAGTAAGTGGTGTGTCACACGATCTGTAACATTGTGGTCATATCATGCTGCACTTAGATTCGTGTACGATTTTTACGGTCAGGGATCGACTTACGATGAGCTCCACGAGTCTACAAGGAAAAATGAAGCAAAATGGGCGCGTTATATTCCCGAAACATCATTTAGGTTTATCGTCACGGCACACAGCCATAAAATACCACAGCATAGGCAACGTGCTGTGGTCGAGAGCTTTGCCTATATGAATCTCCTCGGCAAAATCGAAATGAAGAATCCACAAATTTTATTTGGATGCTTTGAAGAATGTGTGAAATCATGCGTTGTCCTTGTATCCGCGGGCCTACAACTTATCACCCAGCGCAGACACGAATCGCAACGGGATGATCAGGAGCAAACATGAAGGCGACAGTTGTTTTAGACAGGTCTATTTCGGCAGGCTGGTATGTCTGATCATTGATGGATCGGCTACGTTTATGAACCACTATACTGAAGAATTGTACAGCTGGAAGAAGGATCAGCACGCCACCTCGTGGGTAAATTCGATGTGAAGAAACGGGTATATTATGGCAATACGAGTATGGAGGCGGAAATTTCGTTGCTGATGGCAAACCAGACCTTAGTGCGTAATGTCATTGCGCAATATCTTTTTTATTTTGAAGTGACCACTTTAGGCGGCTCCTGGCAAGCTGATATATGACCCATTTATGGGTACAGGAAGCATGGCATATGTAAGGATTTCCGATCCGTTTATTTTTCTCTTTTTTCAGTAGATCTGGCCAGACGACATCTCATTTTGGTGCTCTTGTTTTTGGTTCCGACATCGATGGACGTCAAATGAGGGGTAAAAGTAAGATTCGCCCCTTTCCTTTACCTCGTGTTCACGACTGGTTGCTAACTACATCGCCGCATCGCCCCCCCCCCCAGGTACTCCCCCTGGAATTATCCGTGCAGCGAGTCAATATGGAACAGAATCACGCATTCTGGACCTTTGTACTTTTGATATAACGCGAAATCCGTGGCGCTGTGGTAATCTCTTCGACGCCATCGTGACTGATCCGCCTTGTAAGAATTCTTTTCTCAGAAAGGGGATATATATAATGCAAAGTGATGTAGATGGTGTACGTGCGGGCGCAAAACGCCTCGGACGTAAAAGGGAACTCGGTGAAGAAAGGGTTAAACAAATGCTCGAGTACCGTAACGCACCCCGGAGGTGAGTATTTCGAGTATATCCCATCTGTTCACCCTTCACCTACTTCCAATCGCTTCTAGAATATGCCTTTCTAACCAGTTCTTTCAGCCATGATCAACCATATTTTCCTCCAACAAAACCGTATGAG
>JAGGAS010000159.1:0-11554 GCA_017657355.1 Termitomyces sp. K1Ac | reverse complement strand
GGTTTACCCAGTTAAATAAAGAGAAAAACGCTGACGTAAGGTGCAAATGGGTGCGTTATTCGTCATCGACACTCACTTGTCGATTCGTTCCCATGAATGTCGATGACCATCGATGATCGATGATTCACTCAGACTGCAGTTCTCACCGATCCTGCCCATGTGATCATTCGGTGACAGAGCGATATTTGAGGTATAAAGACATGTACGTCCACACCTATCGTTTCGTCCTATTGTGAAGTCAAACCAGCTTACCATGATTTCTCAAGAAACGTCCCTGTCAGGCTTCTATGGCTGGACCGACACCCTCAAAGGTGTATATTATGGGCCAGGTTCGACCAAGACCGCCTTGCCAAATTTACTGCACACCTTGAAGATAAAGAAGGCTTTGTTAGTGACAGGAAAGAGCTTACATGATAAGGTAAGATCAATTAGATTGTCTTGCCTTTAGTGTCTTCCAATGAAATGTAGACAGAGATTGTGAAAATGATTGAAGACCTTCTTAAGGAGCACAATGCATATGGCACTACTTTTTATGAGATTGGACAGCACTCACCTATCGCCGAAATACGCCGTGGACTCGAGCTTTTCACGCAGCTCCGGTGTGATGGTATAGTGGCTGTTGGTGGCGGCTCGCCTGTTGACGCATCAAAAGCCATACTTTACTTCCAGCAGAAGGAGAAGGGCGGTCCGACACTCCCACAAATCGCTATTCCAACCACGTTGAGTGCTGCAGAGTACAGTGTAAGTCTGACCGTTCTTCATACTCTTCATTCGAAAGTCAACCTGCTTCCCCAGATCGGGGCAGGGTATACTGATGATGAAGGCAATAAAGTAGCAGTTAGTTCGCAATCCCTTGCTCCTGCCGGTATCATATTAGACGCAGAGTTGACGTTGGCTACGCCGGATCGCCTCTGGTTGGCACAAATCTCATCGTGCATTTGAAGATCTGTTGATCCATCTTTCCTTTTCGAGGTTATCGACTGGCATACGTGCCCTAGATCACGCCGTAGGTAAGTTCATGAATGAACACTGCATACCGAAGTGTCGTCTAACATTGTATCCATAGAGACCTTGTATCGACCTCTGATCCCAGTTCCCGTCAAAGTCCTTTGTTACACTGCCCTCGCGGACCTTTTTACCTATCTTCCAAAGTCTAAGGCAAATCCACAAGCCATCGATGTTCGTCAGAAGCTGCAATTGGCGTCATGGATGAGTTTGTGGCCTACCAAGCAAGAGACATACAGGTAGGATATGGACCAGTGAATTAACATCGAATACATGTACATCACCTTGCATACAGTTCTCTTGGATTGTCTCATACACTCGGACACAAGCTTGGAGCCAGGTATGGCATCCCTCATGGTATCACATCGGTAAGTATTCGGACCACGGTTGACAGACGTTCATTCAAATCGTTTTAGTGTCTCACACTTGCACCAACTGTGGCTCTCCAAGCAAAGATTGCATCAAAGGACGACAAGGAACTCCTGGCCAAAACTCTCTTTTACTTGCAGCAACCCTCGACAGGCTCGATAGAAGGGGACATACTGAAACTCTCCTCGCTTATCCACGGGTGAGCAATGGTGTTTTTGTTTAGAAAAAATAATGATGATGATGATGATAATATCATTTACTGACGTTTTTCTCTAAGGCTTGTGGTCGATCTTGGCTTGCAGTCGAAACTTGCAGAGTATAATGTGCCTCATAGCGATTTATCCAAGATTGCTGGAAGCGCATTGGGTCACCAAGACGATCCAAATCTTCCTCAGGTGGTAGAGATGCTCAAATCGATATATTAGTTTGCGTAAACCTTTAGCCGATGTTGTAATTGCAATGTTGCCAACAGTTCGAGACTTATGTTCCAGACATCATCCAGAACTTGAGAGAGAATCTCTACATCAGGTCACGTCGAAATCGGAAATCGTGTCATATAATCGGGGCTTAGGGCCTCAGGTAAGTATGGTGGAACCCACAGATGAACATTTATAAAGACGTGATACCATCACATCCTCACGGCAAGACCTTGGAATGAGTCGGCCATACTTCTGGCATCAAGTCGGTTGGGCTTGTACATACGCCTTGAGACCTGCGTTGAAATATCATTCGACGCGGAATCTCTCATTTCTTCGATCGTGGGACCCACGGCCACTTCCTCCGTTCCTGGGGAACATTAACGTGTCGTCGCGTCGGATTCAGATTTCCAGGGTCTTCCTTCTTCCATTCCCCAACAGCCCTTCAGACAAGCCAGGAGCGATGGCACAACGACGACCATTCTTTACGGCGAGGACTGACAATAAAGATCCCATGCCGACCAATGGGTCGAAGAGTTCCGCTAAGGAGACCAGGATTGATGACCATAATAACCATAACCATGATCATTCCCACTCTCACTCCCACTCACTCTTCGGTCATTCACATGCCAACGGCGAACACAGTCATAGTCATGGAACAGAGCAAATTATTGCAGTTCTAGAGGGGCAAGGTAAGCGCATTGCTTTTTGACCCTCCCGCCTAGAATCTTGACACGCGATCAGGCGACAGAGGAAGCAGGATAACTCTGGTTGGTCTAGTTACGAATGTCGGATTGACTGCAACGAAAGGGGTGGCTGGTTGGTATCTGCATTCCGCGTCATTGTTAGCAGATGCAGGACACTCGCTGAGTGGTACTTTTCCTCTATTTCTTCTCATGAATCAATGGCCCTCACATGAACTACAGATCTATTAGGTGACTTTGTGACTCTCTTTTGCTGGCGTCTATCGAGGAAACCGCCGTCAGAAAAGTACCCTTATGGATTCGCAAAACTAGAGACTGTGGGTACCACCATAATCTCGATATTGCTCGTCGGCGGTGCCCTTGGGATCGGATTCCATTCATATCATCTCCTCATTGCCGCCTTGACTCAGTCTGCAGCTACACTTCCTGCTGGCCCCTTGCAGGAAGTTCTCGCTACTGTCACGTCAATTGCTCCAACTGCTCCACACATTGGCGATGAACACGTCCATGCTGTTGATCCTAACGCTGCTTGGTTCGCTGCTATCAGTGTCCTTGCGAAAGAATGGCTCTACCGAGCAACCAAGGTTGTGGCCGACGAAGAGAAAAGCCCGGTTCTTCTAGCGAATGCAATACACCATAGAAGTGACGCGTATTCTAGCCTTGTTGCTTTCTTTGCAATCCTAGGAACATGGTTGTTCCCCGCAATTCCTTTGGATCCTATTGGAGGTGAATCAACGTACCATTTTTCTCGCTCGCAAATTTCTTATTCTTGTTCTTCAGGTCTACTGGTATCTTTCGTCATACTCCGGCAGGGACTAGATCTCCTCTTCGGCGCGTGGGGCGATTTGACGGATGCTGGGGTCTCACCCAAGACACGACGTTCTATAGAAAACAAGTTGACCCCTCTAGTACACTCAGCAGCTTCGCCTCTTCTCGGTGTACGCGACCTACGAGCGCGACGTTCCGGCTCGCTATTTTTTGTTGATCTCACCGCCACAGTTTCGCCAAAGATGACTGTTCATGAGACATCTGTTCTTGATGAGCAGATAACACAGACTCTCAAGAAAGCTCGTAAAGAGATTTCTGAGGTTCGCGTAAAGTTTCAACCACTCGAGTAGCTAAGAGTCTGAGCTTGTAATTACATATTACTCAATTGTACAGTAGTCGGTCCCAACTGTGACAGCCTCAAGTTTGGCAAGTTTGTTAAAATAAAAATTGATGCTATGCTAGTAGGAACAATAAGCTATCTGATAATATTGTGGGTGGGTCTAGTAATGTGGAGACGAAGCTTGAAACTTTACACAAACATGGATACAACAGTAGATTGGATCTTGCCATCCCGGATAGCCTGTGCAATTGAAGTGAACAAATTGAAGCAACCACTTGAAGAACTGGAAACACACCTCGTAGATACGAGAGATATTTTGCCCGATAGAAACTTCGTCAACGCCAAGTCCATTCACAAAACGCGCGTAGTTTTCAGAACCGTGCATACGTACCCCCAACTTGACACGGATGAACTCATACATACTCCTCGTTTTACTGAGGAAAGATGAAGCGGGCGCCGCGCCACGATCGCCCGAAAGATAATCCCGCCTAAGTTGGTCCAAAAGATTGAGCGCACGCGACGCCACTTGAGAGCGGAACTGAGAAATGAACGGAATAGCTGTCGTGACGAATGCCGCATCTGGAAATTCGGCTCCAGAAAGGAAATCGACGAAAGTAGTCGTCGTCGAAGCTACAACGACATTCATTCTGTCCGAACTATCCATGGTGCTTGTCTTGTCGAGTGTTACCGCCATCACTGCCAGGACTTTCTTTGCCAAATTGGTCCTCTGCAAAGATGATAGATGCTCGCCAAAAATGCCAGTCAATTCGTCGTCAACAATCGTTTCAAGTCCCAAAGTGAATTCGCGTTGGAGAGCGCGTATATCTAGAGCTATAGAATGCCGGATAAACTTGATGGTGTCAAGGTGTCTAAGAAAGGCTAACCTTGGCACAAGATGTAAAGATACGAAGCGGTAAGCATCGTGAGGACTTCTAGAGAATTGATGGTGGCGCGAGCCGAAATGAGAGCCAAAGAGCTAGAGTAGTAATCAGAACGTATACATTAAGACGTTAGATCAATTGCCTACTTGACGGCCTGATTGTGCATCTCTGCGGACTGTATATGGGTGGAAACTGGCGTCGCAAGGTACCCGAGCTCAGCAACATATGCGGCCGTCGCGATGTCGACTCCCTTTGCGTGATAATTCAATGACGGGTCGGTCGCTGCGAGGGAAGGTGGCAGACCATTGTTCATGGCAGGATTGACGAGTTCCGTGCTCTGAGCGAACAGAAGCTTGCCGATATGATGTAAGGAGAGCCGAGTCTTCTCCATTGCGTTTGTTATCGCCATTGCCTGGAAGTTTCCGCCATGGTGAACTTCGCCTGTTTCGCCATCAATCAAAGGGTTATCCGTAGCTGAACGAGTAAATCAGAGAAAAGATCAATACAAGCAAAATTCGACGTACTTGAATTGCATTCTTGGGCTACAGATGCCAGGGCTGCGAGGATATCTTCTACTTGGGGTCCAAGAAACTGGGGAGAGGTGCGTAGTGGGTAACGATCTTGCCTGAGGGAATATTGGTCATCACTGATGGGGACTTCGACCTCGTGCAATTGCGCAAATTTACTACTTTCAAGGAGATTATAGATATTTTGTGCGCACTCCACCTGACCGGGGTGAGGGCGTGCAACCGCATGAATAAAAGAATCGTAGTTGCCTCGCGTTCCAAGAAGGGCTTCAGTTCCCATTGCTGTGCACACTTGGGCCAAAAGGCCAAGATGAACAGCGTCATTGAGAGCCAGAGCTGCTACAGAGGTGGAAAAGGCTGTTCCATTGAGGATGCCTAAGGGTTCCTTGGAGGCGAGAGGAAGGGGTGTGATATTGTGCTCTTTAAGAGCCTCATTCGAAGGCGACATCTGCCGTACACTATACGAGGCAGGGCCATGGAACACCCGAATGGCGGGGTTGGCAGCTGAAAAACGAAATAGATATCACAGTCGTCGCAGAGATCAAGATGCTTACTGAGCGCTCCAGCGACATAAGAAAGAGGCGAGAGATCTTAGGCGAACATCTCAGCAGACTATTTATTGACCAGACATGATGAGACATACCACCGGAAGCAGAAATACTCCCTCTGAGAGGTACAACAGGAATGACATTTGCGGAGAGTAGCTCATTAATCTTTTCGATCAGCTCCCACCTACGATGTACAATCATTAGCAAAAAAGTAGGAATGGATTTGCCAATGGCAGGAACAGACCTGACGCCGGAGTGGCCACGGATGAGTGAATTCATCCTGATAAGCATTGCACCTCTGACCCAGGATTCTGGCATGCTCAGGGAGCTACAGGGGTCAAGTAGCGGTAAAGCATCAAGAGGCTGCACCGACGAAGGCAAGACACCGGCATGTTGGTGCTGGAGTAACGCCTTTCCTAGGAGAAGGGGTTGGTCAGTCCTGGTGTCAGCTAAAAGAAGATGACTTTAGCTATGCGCGAGTAAGTTCGAGTAAATAAAAAGTCAGACCACTGCCTCCAAAGCCGGTAGACAAGCCATACACGCTGGTGCCGTTTTCCACCTTATGCGAGATGACGTTGCGACTTGTTTGAACGCGATTCCTGATAGCCGCAGAGTCGTCAAGGCGAGCTTGGACATTGTAACGAGCAGCCGCCGTGACTGCAGCAATGGAGAGAGTCTGACCGTCGACCATGACGGGTTTACCATTCCTATGAAAAATGACATTAGGTGGAGCTCACAATAAGACTAGGCGGGGAGGCTGACTTGTACGTCTCGAGCTCCTTGTGCGTCTCAATGAACTTGGCGAGGAGATCAGATGGTGTCCTAGGCGGTGTCAGGGTCGCATCGGCAAAGCTGGAAGGCTTCGAAGAACGGTTTGAACGCGTAAAGAAGGCACTGGAGGCATCTACAGAGCCAGGCATGGTGGTCAAGAGCAAGAGGCGTATGATGTATCTGGTCACAGAGTAGTGCAAGGTTAAATAAGACGCGTCGGAAGAGATCCGCAGTGAGATCATAACGAGATTGGACACCCTCGATATCCAAATTTGGACGATCTGCCAGCCACCCCCGCGGAAACTCGTACAGATAGCTATAGTCTGTCACACATTTCTTTTATTGCAAAGAGTATAATCCGTTCTGGTTGATTCCAATCATGGTTAAATTTACTGATTCCAAATATGGATCATGATCTAGCTTACAATCGTTATCTGTGATTACCGTAATACCACAACAACGGGTTCGAGGTGGATTTGGGGTGGATTTGAGGTCTGCCGGCAAACATGAAAACCATACTCTCGTCGCATCAATCGGAGTTTGAACTACTGACGTGACCAATCAATTGATGTTCGTGCGAAGTCCTGAAGTACTGTATGTGGAGGTAAACACTGAGTAAGGAAGGGAGAAGAATGAGAAGTCTCCTTTCTTCATGTTTTTCTCTATGTATAGAAAGATAAAATTTAGAAACATACACATAGTCAAAGGTGTGGAAATAGTGGATGTCAGCCAAATGTCGGCGACTACTTAACCAATTACATGGATTTAGACTCAGACGGCTTGCCGAGCTGCCGGACTCGCTGTCCCAAATCCATCTCGAAAAAACAAAGCATCGATTTAGTGTTAGTTTTGGTCCGACGTACTGACCTATCCCGGCTCAAATCCACTCCTCTAATTCCCAGTGTACATAGGTAAGTAGTTCGCGGAGTAGAATCTTCGGAGTTGCCCTGAGTCTCCCTGATCAATGTGTGGCAAGATCCTCCCGAAAACGACTTCAGGCCTTCTATATCTGTTATTTCTGTATCAGCAAGACCGTCCAAAACCCACTAGACTCTAGCATTTAAGTTGTTTGAGGTACTTACGCGTCTAGAGTAAATCAGAATAGAGTTCCAATGCCGAAGTTGTCGTATGTAGTATTACGCTATGCGAATGGTTCGAGCTGATCACTGCTGATCGGTTCGAGAGAATGAACCACGATGTTTACTAATGGCGAGTTGATGATACTTACCCTCAGCGATCGAACGCAGACATCAAGTGGAAATTACGAGGAAAGGACAGGCTATCACTCAACCTCAGCCTGAGCTTACTACAATTACCGTCATTCCCATCCGCCGGTCATTGCTTTCATCCGCGGCTTACCCTTTCCACGTGCAATATATGTATGTATATCACAGTTTGAATCACAGATCGCCACGCCACGAACTTGATTTTATGCAGCCACTTATAGAATTGTTATTTAATATTTATTCTCCGCACTAGGGTTCCGTCCGAGCTCCATGCCTTCCTGTTCGGAAGGATCTTCAAAGAAAACAAACAGCCCATTGCATTTCTGGCTGTCTGGCTGCTGAGCGTTCCAGGCTTCTCCTTTCAAATGGCCGAGATACGTTACCTATATGTCACTGACTATTAAAAGCAAGGCTGGTGATGCAGAGTCGGATGCCTTCTTTTGGGAGCATGAATTGAACCATGCTATTTGGTTTGTCCTTTCATAAACCATATCTTCAATCCAGCTATCAGAACTCTTACAGCGGGTGACATTATACATACTATTCAAGAATCGACCATCAGGGCTCAGCATCTGCTCAACATGTAAAAGGTGACACAGAGTTGACAACAATCATCATCTCGTTTGTGATTATCTATCAATAAGCTACATATGGAACTACACAAAATCCCATGCTGCACAGGTTATGTAGTCTGGGGTAATCATTTTCAGGAGCAACTGTACCCATGATAATTGTGTCCCCGTCACACGCTCGTATACTATCAAATATATCATAGTGTGATAAATGCACGTTTGGATCTCACAGCTTTACAGTTGTACAACGGGAAACGAGCAAAAGCACTCACAAGACTGGCTACATAGTGATGTACTTAGCAGGTCTTGTGACGATTGCATTACCAATACATCGGTGGCGTTCTTCCCTCCTTTTTGAGTAAGTATGTATCGAACAGCCTCGATTCAATACTAATTAGGCCTGATTTTCCTCGGGATGGGAGAGTCGCTTTTTCCAAAGTTCTCAGCTAGAAGTTTATGAGTTCTGATATCTATCAGCATCTCAAAGGGCCTATGAGTGATACTACTTATGTGCGGTCTATCTTCTATCATTAGTCACACATGCAGTAAGTATGTAAGAAATCACTCGATGCATCCCGGGGACTCTCAACGCCGACCTTTCATCACCTTGCATGGAACATATATTTTCGCTCTGCAGCTGAGCGCTGATAGTCAGTTTCTCCATAGGATGCTGCCAGTTGGTATGGTGTGTGGTGTTGGGCTCATCCGATTGTGGTTCGCTATTTCACATGTCCCGATCCGTATGGTTTCGATATGTCAGATATGCTTAACTCCCAAGTTCACGACCTGATCAAGATGAAAATCGTCAAGTGTATAAGAAATGTAAAGGGTGCTTTTAAAATTGGATAGCTATGACACAGAATGGTGCATGAACTCACTTTTGCCACAAACCTATTCCCAATTGTTTCTTCCCTCTGAGTGGGATATGGAATCATCTGATTGACCCAGACCTATAAAGGATTCATTGAATACCAGATGACCGAGCAAATGAATAGGTTTGAAAGAGTAGAGGTTCCTGCCTCGGGAGCCGATGTTGAACGCGTATGCATTGGTTTGCTATTCATGAGTTTTTTTTTCTCCTCTTGGAAGGTGCGAACAATACGAACTCGAAGTATTAAGCCTGCACCCGAAAGATGCTTCTCTGTTTTTGACCGTCCGGACAAGACTGAGCCGACAATCTGGAAATAAAGAAAGGAAGGGATTGTCAGTGACAACGCCCGGCACTTAGAAGCCTTGCTCTCCTCGCTTCCTCCTTGACCTGTTGTATGCTCACAATTATGTATGTACTAGAATCATCTCTTTCCACCAACGATTTTCGTATCTGGCAGGATCTGTTTGAAGACTGGGAAAATATTTTAGCCATATACCATCACACGCAATGAAGTAGGGCACGGCCTGACAGGGCCTTCTGAAACAAAACAAGGGCATCCATTTAGTAACGTACTCGTAGGGTCAACATAGTAACCTTTACCAGCTCATTCAACATCGTTTTGGCTGATGTAGCTCCAGACCGAATCATGATTCATACCGACCCTTTGGAAACTAAAATGACCTATGAAAAACTGGCGTGATCTTGAGAAAAACAGTGTCATACAACCGTGGCCGGGCCCTCTCTCCTGATGCGTTGTCAAAAACGTTTCATATCACCTACTTCTTCACCTTTGAAACCAGAAGTACAGTGAATCTCAATTTCAGAATTTGTTGTAGACGTATTATATAGACCCGCGAGCCAGCAATATAATCATGGCCAGTATTGTAGAAGATCCCAAGGGTACTCATCAGTCACATCGTATGCCGCGAGGGTGAAGGAGCATCCACACATGAAGAGGAAGTGATGAAAGGAAGTCGATGCGATGCGAATCGATTCCCATGTCTCGCCGTGTGTGTGCAAGGGTTCCGGGCGCATATGTGGGAACTTCATATATATATCCAAACGTACACGCGCAGTCGAGGCCACAAGGACTACGAGATAGGTCTCGTCATGATTGATAGAGTGACACGTTAGACCTTTCACAGATATCAAAGAAGAACCGGGAACACAGCTCCACATTCGGTTATGAGAACTAATCTCGATTCAGGTCAGCAGATGGAAAGACAAGATGCGGAGATTTCCCGCCAAGTTCCAGTGAAAGCTACATAGCAACGTTGTCACGTCAGACCTTGCTTGAAATCGAGGTTGCTCTTCACTGCAGCTTCCGTTATCATGCAAGCCGTGATCGCGGAGCCTGTAGAGGCCACCTTTTCGACGTCAGGGTGTGCAGCTAACGCAGCGCTACCAACAGGACAGAATGACGGGAGGGAGCCTAAAATTGACGCGTAAACATTCACACACATCACGGTCTCAAATTATTGGTGGCTGAAAATAATTTGTCACATTTCACGACCCATGTTACAACGTTGAAACCTGATCTATTTGCCCTACCGTCCTACTTCCACCACCTGTGCTACATCTCTGTTCACTATCAACATCTCTGCTTCGCCCACACTATCTTGGGGCCCAAGGCTCTGGCTGCCTTTATCTTCGATACGCCTGCGAAGCATGTAACGAAACCTCCTACTGCTGTAATCGATGATGCAAGGCTGAGTTTTCAAAGTCCTTTGTCGGTGAAGACGAGCCAGCCCTCACCTGTGAGGATAATCTCCAAACGCTGCGTAAAAAGTTTGTGGATGAGATTAATCCGCCTGAGAGTACGTGGCTTACCTGCAGTGGTTTGCCACGCATTCAGCCCTGTGATTGTTTTCACGCAGGTGAGGAACCTCTACTCAAGAAGTCGAGACGTCGTTTCGTGCTGTCCCCTATCGAGTACTCCGATGTTTGTGTGTTTACTTATGCTGCATGTGCTATTGATTTGGCAACTGTACAAGAAAGCGGGAGCATTCTTTCTGGACGGCTGAGGAGATGAATATTTCCAGAGACCTTCGCGACTTGTCCCAGGTACTAGTACCGACCGCCTCAATAGCTCGAACGAGCGCCACATCATCTCGCATACCAATGCACTGTCCTCGCAATCTTCGCTGCTCCCACTGGGCATGAGAGGCACGTCAATGAAAATCCCGTCGATTGTTTCTCCGACAAAGTCCAGGCAGCTGAAGCTCGTCGCTTCTACATGCGGTTTTCAAATAATGATTCATTCCGAAACATACAGACATATTCTCTCGAATTTCGACAGTAGGCTTTCGGAAGCGAAGCCGACAGAGTTGTACTGCTGTCCGATGGAAGCATAGTATGTAAATTAATCTGCCTGAGAGGACGTGGTTTACCTGTAGTGGGTTCGCCACGCGTGATTGTTTTCACACATGAGGAACCTCTACTCAAGAAGTCGAGACGTCGTTTCGTGCTGTCCCCTATCCAGTTTTAACTTTCCGCCTCAAACTTAAAAAATATATCGGGAAATTAAATCGGCGGGTTGTTTGGTGTTGCATGTCA
>JAGGAS010000158.1:0-11581 GCA_017657355.1 Termitomyces sp. K1Ac | reverse complement strand
AGGCAGCGGTAGCCAAGAGGCTATCGTCCTCTAGATGTGACCTGAGGTGAGGATTTTCGATAGGACGTGAGGTCCAGTTCGGATCTGCAGGCTAGGATGGAGAACATTGAGTTGTACAATAAGGGAATGGTGTGTATAGCTAACATACCGCTGGATGTTCGAAAGGAAATGAAACGGGGGCATTGTGCATTTTGTGGTATCGCTGAATTACAAGCCATATTCCAATGGCGAAAAAGATCGTGAGGGGGTAGACAATGTCGATACCCTGCTTGTCATCATCATCAGATATGTTAACAGGTATGATGGGGTGGAGTATCAGAGAGAGGATGGCGTTCATCATACAATGTGAGGGTATGGAACCGTCCTCTGTCCAACGTTTCAATGTCCATGTAAGTCTCCAACACTGGATTCGTGTCGGGTGACTTCGGGATCTGTTTCCTGATGATGGAAGGTTGACGTAGGAATAGTAGATTGAGAAACAGTGACTTACCTTGGTTTCCTCTCAGTACTAGGGGTAAGAGAGAAGTGTCTGTTATTACGCCGGCTTCATGCCATCTCCTTAGACACCGGTCCACTCATGCCTCGAATACGTTCCAACCGCGATATTCACCTGTCAATCACAGACCAGTGTGACCTGTATCTGACGCGACCAAATTTGTCGAAGATTCGTAGTCGGGTGAAGGTATCACTGGAAACAATGAAAAAGACGCGGCCTGCTTGCGCGGGGTAGGGGGTTGCTCGAACAGCGCTGGGAGGGGGGAAAAGTCGTCCTCTGACACGCACCGCACTTCATCAATTCAGGGTAGGATGGAGAACAACGAGATCGCGTAACTAGAACGACTAAATTAGCAACTATAAAACATGGATGCACAAGGAATGCGTACTTAGGAGAGTATCTGGGTTGCAGAATAACCTTTTCTCATAAGCTCTTTCACTTTGCGCTGGACAGCGCCGAACAAACCGTTCGTCCTTTTTGGTACATCATCGTTCGTCAGTATCCAAGCCCCCAAATGGGCGTTATAGGTGCCGGAGGCTTGGTCGAGGATGCTAGTGGGCGCGAGGTACTTGACGGGCGCGAGGTGTTTGGTGGGCGAAGGTTCCTCGAGAGCTCCAGGTTGCAGTTTGGGAGCGTCGTAGATCGGATTGAGCTCAAGATCTCCCTCCCTGTTGACAACCATGTCGTTGGTCGTGAGAGGACGTTGGCCAGCCGAAGAAGGAGGAGGTACGCAGAGGACAGTCTCGTCAGGCTGGGTCTCTCTCGCAGCCTGTTTCCGTGATAAGTGTAAGTCAATATTAAAAAAGACGAAGACCAAGCGCGCACCTCCTTGATGCTGCCGAACACGGGCAGGCCCAGATGCGCCAGACCAGCCTTTTTTTGGGGAGACCACTCCAACCATCCGCGTACTGTACGCAACGGCTTTTTTCACATAAAAAGTGCCCTGTGTGGCACCTCAGTGAGCCAGGCGTTCCAATGTGAAGTAACAGTATATACCGTTTTCCCTGTGAAGCCTTGGCAGAGAAGTTTCGCGCCTTTGTGGATGACCAGGTTTCTGACTGCGTCTGCGCATGAGTTTCGATCGGCTGCGCAGGTTTGAGCGATGAAGACAGGTACGGAATTGAGAGGAATGCGCACCGCTCCGTAACATAGAGTTGCCTGCATAGTGGAACATGATAAGGGTATGCAATTAAGAAGGGACGAAGATGGGTTCTGGAGAAAAAAAATCAAAAGGGCTTGAAAAAAGGGCGCAAAAGTTCAGCGCGCACCCGAACTAAGTGGAGATAACAACGATTGCGACGAGGAGCTCCAAAAAACAGAGGCGAGGAGAGAAGGACTGGCCCAGTTGCGCGTGCGCGCCCTGCAGCCTGCACCTGCGCTCGTGACTGCGATTAAAATCAACTGGTCTGGCACCTAAGATCCGACATTGTCAAGACGTGGTTACCCAACGCAGAAGAATTTTAAGGAAGCAAAGACGAGGGGGCGGGCGGAAGGGGGGGCGGGAAACAAGGGCAGAGACAAGAGGTGCTTGGTGTTTGGCACAAACAAGGCCCTGCTTTTGGAATTTGCCCTCGCAGGTCTGAAGGGGCAATCATGGCGCGCAGCAAGGCCGACCGCGTAGTGTTCTTGAACTGGCTTGGAGCAGATCCTGTTGCTTTTAATCTTCTTGCGACTGGAAAGAAGGCAGAGTTCCTTGCACGCGTTCAGGAATCTGAAAACACATGCGCCGCTGATTTTTGCCACCAGTCTAGCGAGCAGGCTTTTCGAGCGATCTTGTCTTGGATTCACAACACGCCGTGCCCTTCTAAAGTGGGAGAAGCTCTGTCACTGCACAAAGACCATTGATCGCTTCAAAGAACTGCTAAAGTCAACTTTATTCGTGCCGCACGCTTGCATCTTTCGTTGAGCGAGTGTGACAAATTTCTTGAAAGTATACCTGTGAAGAAGGTTGGGTCTCTGCAGGAACCTTACCCACCCTATAAAACAATAATCTCAGAGACTCCTGCCATTTTTGACAAATGGTACGGCCACTTCGCATTCGGAAAGCAGCCTGATAAAAGACTGGCTAGGCTGCCTATTCAAGAGCTAGACTGGATGCAGCTGAAGTACAACGTTGGATCTGACGAAAGTGTCGTTCTCCGGAACGAGTGCGGAGAATTAGTTGGATTGGTCATTCGTAATTTTTGTCCAAGTGCAAATGCTGCTGCATGGGCGGATGCTGCAGCTGCGGAGCAGCTTCCTTATCGAAGAAACATTCGCGTAAGTTATTAACAGGTGTGACTTATCACAAGAACTAATAAAGTCTCATCCAGAAAGAGGATACGGGAAAACTAGTGCAGATGGGTTACTCAGCAGGAAAGCGCAGCTCTAATCAGTTTCACTGGGTTCATAACATTACAACTCGGCGACTATCCAAAGTGGCGATTGCAGCGTCAAATAGGGCAGCGAGCTCACTGTTTGCGCTAGCCTGGCAACTCATGCGGAGCCAACTTCCTAGCGAAATTGTTGACGACTTTGACAATTTTGTTTCGGGCGTAAGCATTCGCCGGATGGATGGAGATGGAGAGTTATCAGGGCTGCCGTCTTGCAATCAGACTGCAGATGGATCACAAAAGAAAAATGACAAGCGGTCCTGAAAGCACGCAGCAAAGAGTAAGACTCCTGTTGTAGAAGGGACGTACTCTGTAAATGTAGGTGGCAATGAATTTGACTTCCATCAAGTTCAACTTGCACCTCCAGCTGGAGTCATAGGACAAAATTATTCACGGTAAGATTGTCATCTTGAGTTGAACTTGCTTAATTGATTAACAACTACTTAGAGCCATACATCGCAAATCTCAGCCACATGAATACGGAGTATCATGGACCATTTCACGCACACCTGGATTTGACGGCAGCCATTTCTACTTTGCCAAGTATGGTGTCCGTGTTGAGCAAGCCCCAAATACCCTTATTGCTTGGCGCCCTGGTGAAGCACACGGAACAAGCTTACCTGACGTTTATCCAGAAGATTCTAATCCAGTCTTTTGCCAGCGAGGGTTAGGTTTTGTCACATCAAATCGCTTAGGGACAGCATGGAGAAAATATAAAGCAGGTATTATCACGCGTGCTCAAGCATTAGCAGTAGCTGCAAGTGCTGCAGCTGAGGAGGTAGAAGAACATGTCAATAATTAATTTACTTCAATCTGCATCACTGTCTGGTCAAGCTTTAGCATATATGACAATATGCTGATGCCTACCATTGAAAATATGCATGTTATTGTCTTTACAAATTTTAGGAACACCTGAATGAGAAGCTCCATCATAATCCCAAACTGAGTTATTGTCAAATAAGCAGGCAGTAAAATGATTAAAGCCTTGATAAATAATTGCACGCACAAAGTATTGTTGCAAACCTGCAGAAGTTGGTAACCACACTTCTTTAGTTATATGAGTTGTTACACCTTCCATATGATCTAAATCCAGGCGAAACATGAGAGGAGCATTTGCATATAATATACTATCTTTTGGTATTGCAGAGCAAGATGCAGCATGCTGATTCAATGTATTCTGCATCAGTAATTTTGATTGAGGAGAAGCATGTCTTCTACCTGCAGAAATAAAAATGTTCATCCATTGCTGAACACTTACATCAGAAGAATTGTCACCATGAGCAGTCCATAGACTTGGACTTGTGCAATGACCTATATGATGTAAATCAATAGCTGCATCTGAAACAAAATCACAAGAAGGGCATGCAACATGGTGGATCATTTTTTCAGATACCACAGGTGTAAAAAATATCAAGTCAACAATATCAGTAGCACTTATGAGCATAGGACCATTTAAAGGAAATTTCAATGGATTTTTGTGAAAAAGGTAACTTCGAAAGGCGTTGCGAAGATCATTTAAGTCTTTATTAAATACAGAATGATCTATAAAGAGAGTTGATAGAACTTGACTAGTTTCATTAAAATTCAGCCACGAGATTTGATCATCTGCAAGCAATTGGATATATGCACAGTAAAAAGACATAAAAACTGAATCATAAGCACAAGACCAATTTTCACTATCCCATAAACAACCCTGAGGAATCAAAGACCATATAGAATTATCTGCAGTGTTTGAAGATAATTTTAGTCTTTTGAAAGAGCTAGTAGTAGAAAGTGACAGTGATCTTTTTTTATTTTGATTACTGTCTATTCGAAGTTTTTTACAATTGTTAATATTATCATCAGTAGTGTCTTCTAATTTACGCTTAGAAGAGGATACTTGAACATGTATATCAGCAGAGTTGCATAAGTGCATTTTTTCACCTTCAGGATCAGGTACAGGTTTGATAGAACCTTTCGTAAACCCATGCTTTATAAGTGTGTTATGCTCCATGATTTCATGTCTTTCAGTTTCTACAAATAGATCATGTGGAAGTTTATGATTCAAATCATCCAAAGTAACTTTTTGTATAATAGCAAGTCCATGCCGTGAAGTTGCCCTAGAAGCTGTAACATAAGCAGCAAAGCCCCCTAAATGTAACCATCCTAAAACAGAGGGAAGACTTTTACCTTGTGCAGAGTGCCCAGTAATGGCAAATGCAGGTTGAAAAGGCAATTGGTGCCGAACAACACGCACAATGTTCTTATCATTACTTGCAGAATTTAAATGGATGGAATAACGAAATCTCCATGATAAGGGCTCGATTGGGAAATATTTCTCAGGTAAATGTGAAAGTAAAGCTTTACTATTTGGAAATTCAATAAGAGCACCTGTGCAGTAAGTATAACCAGCATTGCATGTCTTTAAATCATATTTGCGCAGAATTCCTTGAGCACTATTAGTGATTCTCAATTCTGTAGAAAGGTTCCGGTTCCGCAAAATAACAGGCATGCCTACATATAGAGGAAGAAAACTAGGTAAAGAGCCTTCACCAGAAAACTTAGAAACATCTAATTTTAAAAGAGCACTTCTAACAGGTTCACTAGCAGTTTGCTTTTCAATAATATCATGTGCAGAACAAAAGTCAATATTACTACTTTTCATTGACTTAGCTTTCTGTAAATTAATTGCATGGCGAAGATCATTTGTTTTTACAATTGCAGTTGCAAATTGCCTACCATCTTTACTCATATCTAACCCATCTGGATTTTCAAATGATTTAATTGCTAGACTATTAAATAAGTCAACATCTTCATAAGTGCATATTCGCTTTCTTAAGCGAAGAACAGCAGCAGCAAATTCTGGATCACTTTTCATGCGCTGTTGCTCTTCTAAATTTACAACTTTTATCACTGATTTCCAGGCTAATCTACCAAGACGAGCAGCTAATTGATTAGGAGACATATTAGTTGAATTTGTAACTGGTTTATACAGAGGAGTTCCACTAACAGGAGGATATTGATAGAAATCACCTGAGAAAATAACTAAAATTCCTCCAAAAGGTTCATTATTGCCTTTGACTATGCGCAAGTAGCAATCAACTTCTGAAAGCAATTGACAACTTAATAAAGAGACTTCGTCAATAAGGAGCATTATTACATCTTTAAACTCTTCAAAAAGTTTAGTTTTATCAGAAATACTCATTATTATAGAATAGTCTTCTTGAGAATCACCGGGAGTTCGGTTACCCTTGCCTTTCTGCTTTTTATGAATCTTAATGCGTAAACTTTTATGAATAGTTAGACCATCAATAAGGGCTGCTGCAGTGCCACTTGGAGCTAAAAACCGCAATTTATGCTTGCACTGATAAGCTTCCATTACTCTTTGCACAGCTCTTACAACATGAGTCTTACCTGTGCCTCCTGGTCCAGAAAGAAGAAGGCGTAAATAAGGTTGATAATCTGGTGAATCAATATTATTAACACGAGTAATTTCATCATCTATATATTTAAAAAATGCTTTACAAATAATTTTAAAAGCAATACATTGTTTTTCATTAAGTGTTTCTTCTATGATAATGCGATTCAATAGCTGATCTCGAGTTTCTGAGGTGCTGTTCTCAAGTGGAATTTTAATATCAGTAGAAGGAATATCTGAAATATTTGACTTCAAATAAGAATTAAGAGGGTGTTCTATATTAGATGAAGGAAAATTAACTTCAGTTGCAGGAGGAGCATCAATGGTTCCTGTAGGATTTAAAGGATTTAGTGCATTTTGCCTCTTTGACTTGAATATCTCTTCCTGTGATTTAATTTCTTTTTTCCAAGTTTTAAGATTAGAAGATGTTATATTTGGCAAGGACAGTTGATTTGTAGCACAAGTACTGTTAGAAGCCACTTCTACTGAGATAAACCAAGAACTAGCTTGTAATTTTAAAAGCTCTTGATTCAATTTAAAATCATTTTGAGGAAAAGTAATATTTTCAGAGATAAATAAAGATTCATCATCATCAAAGGCAGCTAACTGAGTTAAAACTTTAGATTCATTCAAAGCTTGTTGATTTTTGCGAAGTCTTTCAGCATCTCTTTCATCTTCACATTCATGAATAGCTTCCCAATTTTTCATAATTTTATCAGATGCTTCATTAAAAATATATTCATTAAAAATCTGATCAGGAGTTTTATTAAGTTGAATTAAAGGTTTTTTATCATTAAATGGTTTGAAATGGGCAAGCATAAACAAATGGTAATCATCATGATTAGAGCGAGGAATAGTTGTTCCTATAACGCGAGGTATTAATAACTTGAATCCATCTCCTTGCTCAAAATTTGTATGCTCTACTAACTGATGAGTACTATGCAGTGGGTGAGGATCTCTGAGCTTCCAGCGCTTATAAGTACCTAAACGTGGTTCTTCTGATTTTTTTGTTTTTGATATAGGAATAACTTCTATTCGAAAGCGCTGAACAAAATCATAAAAATTTATATCATCCAAAGCAAAATCTCTATAAATATAGTCTTCAATTTGAGTTGCTTTCAAGAGTTTTCCTTGAGTATCTACCTTAACTTTCAATGATATAGGTTCAATAAAATCTTGATCATCATTATCATTATCTGCATTAAAGAAATGATTTACTTTTGAATTTTCAAATTGATTAAAGTTGGAATTATTTTGTAAAGACATTTTAATAGTGTAAAGTAAAACACTTGATAGCATTGGTACTGTTTTATGAGATGAAAAACTATCATTGTTACCTCGAATATACCAAGCTGCTTGTTGTGCATGAATTTGTTGCTGCTTAGTCAATTGAGAAAGACATTTATGAAGAAGCAACTTAGCTTTAGCTATTGGACTTGTAATCTCAGTTGAATCTTTCATATTAAGAACAGCCCGGGACAATAAAGATAGCATTTGATAAGTTTTAAGATTTAATTTGGTTATATAATCTGTAATATAAAACATTGCTGCTTTAGCTGCCTTTCCAGATAATATGCATTTAAGATCATGATTATGGCGGCAATATACAAGAATAATTGGATTAAAGTAGTTCACAGTAGGATCCTGACATAACAAATATATAGAGTTTGTTTCAGGATCAAATCTAGATTCAGAAACAAGTTCATGAGGAAATTGAAAGCGGCATTTATCTGCATTTCCATATTTATGACATACAGCTCTGCAGTTATGGCGTTGAAGAGACTCTCCACATTTTTTGATTTCAGAAGCAAGCATATTTTTCCAATCTATAATGTCTTGTGCTGTTCTTGATGAAAAAGGAGGTACATGAGGAGGCCGCTCAATGCAAGGTTCAAAATTAGGATCAATATCTATTTCAATTTCAGGTAAATGATGATGAATAATGCTTTCAAAAAAATGAAATAACTTTTTATCATATCCTGGCTCTGCTTTAAGTTTTGCATGAATATCAGAAGGATTGGGGGCACCAACTAACCAAATGAGAAAATGTGCATGCCATTGACCTCTTTCAGTCAATTCATTAGATCCATAAAAGGCAGAAATATGACCTAAAATACCTCCTTCAGAAGTGCTTTGACTCTTTTCAAAGTCCCAACCAAAAAGATGTTGAAACATGCATTGAATTGAAAAAGAGAAAAAATCTGCTGCAGCAACAGGATCTTTGGCTAAGCGCAAAGCTCTTGTAGTACTTTCAGCAATAAGAGGATACTGATCATCAAGATTTACTGTTGCATCATCATACATCACTTGGAAAATAGGACTATGAATAGCACTAGGATTTGCAGTAAAATAAAGTATAGGCATACCAAAATATCCAGAATAGTTGCGAATTTCATTGCGACATCTTATTTTAGAAGCTTGGGAACCAGGAATATGAGAAGCAACAGTATTGACTTCTTTAAGAAGACTGTATACTTGTTTTTCATCATTTGAAAGTGATTGAGGATTGCTATCTTTTTCTAAATGTTTAGCAGCAGATAAAAGAGTTTCAGAAGATAGTGATACTAATTTTTCGGCAATAAGCTTAAAGCGGGAAGATTTAATAGTGAAACTTGTATGCAAATGTGCAAGTCTGTGCTGAATAATATTTAAAGCAATAAACATAAAGAAATAATGATATCAAAAATTGTGATTAGCTAAATCCATTAAATAATTTACATGTAATTGCATACTAAGTTTAGTAGGACGCTTAGGATCATCAAAATCTCCATATCCATAAGGAAATAGAGTGGGAAACATGCCAGGAAATAAAAAGGGATTGTTATACTCATTAATTGCCTCTCGACCTCTATAAATTATAAGATCTGGTCTTTCATCAAATTCACAATTATTAGCGAATTTAGGAACAAGTGATCGCAAAGCTGAAGCAGTGAATGACTGACCATGTATTTTAACACTTTCAGGATCAGCTACACCCATGTGCTCTAAAAATATTGTTGCCTCATTATCAGTTTCAGATTGATGAACTTCCATTGCAGGATGCTGAGATAAACCAGCTGTTTCCTCTTCAAATGTTTTAAGAGCAGACAATTCTGTATCATGAATAACTCTATATTCAATGCCTGGCAAAGCATCATCTTCAGGGTAAAGATTTAAAGCATATTCATCAAGAACTATATCCTGATATAAAGGATTTTTAGCAACATTTTTCAACCAAATAAGAAAATTCCATATTTTGTATTTGCGTACCCTAAACATATTTTTTATTGCCTTTTCTTTATATTGTCCAGCACCAATAAAGACAACAGATAACATACCATTGACATGATCAGGAGTCCGAGGAAGAGCAGATGCAGTAGAAACTATATTCATATCATGAGCACATGTATTTCCATGAAAAACTCGAGGCTGATTAGGATCTGATGATTGATAAAGACATGTAATATAAGCATTATTGCAGTAAATAGCACATGTCATTTCTTCAATCCAAGTTAAATCTGAAAATTCATCAGGCAAAGTTCCTCGATATAGATGATTTGCTAAAGAATATTTAGGAATTTGTTTTTTTTGAAGTTCAGAATAGCAGTCATTGCAGATTTGAATAGCACTTAAATCATGAGTAAATCCTTGAGGATCTAGCATTAAACCATTATATTTCTTAGGTAAAAATGAAAAACTCTTATCAAAACAAACATTAAAAGATTTTAAAATGAATAAGTTGAGATCCGCAATAGCATCTTCTTCTGTATTCATTGATATAGAATGCACAATTGATCGACTTTGTTGGCGAGCACATACAGCACAAATTAAAGGACAAGACCAATTAGTAGCATTGCGGTAGTTATATGCGCAGTTCATAATAAGATTATCAGAAGGTACCGTTGGCCATGAAAATGAAATTTCTGCTTCTTGTTTTGCAGTCATTGTGACCTTCATTTGTTTTTGTGCAGAGCGAAAATCTTTTTTTGTTTTTTTAAGGCAATCTTCAGCTGAAGTCACAAGTGATAAAAATATCTTAGTAGTATATTCAAGCTCAAGTAACAATTGAACTGCTTCTTTAAAATCTGAAGGAAAAAAAGTAGTCGTAGGGCGCAAACAATAAATATTCTGATGAATAAATGATATATTACAAGACATAAGAGCAGTGCACCGCAAGCGAAAACTTTGTACAATAGCATTAGACATGCTATTATGAGATGAAATAAATGCAGGCCGGCGGGAAGGATGAAGAGATAATAGAACTGATTTTAGCAAACTATTTGGAAAAGCTCTAGATGAAGATAGAGGGTCAATATTATCAGAGTTATTTAAGACCTGCAGCAAATGATCAAAAACAGGCTCATTCAATTGAGATTTTGAATAACAGGGAAAAGGATTATCAGGAACAATAAGAGCATGTGCAACAACTTCTCCAAAGTTTTGAATCATCAACTGATAAAACATTGAATATGGTTGATCAGAGGATGATGGTAGTAATTTAACAATTTCTTCTAAAGATAGCGCCAGCCATTTCTGTCTACAGTAAAAAAAGTGTGCAATAACTGTATCAACAAAAGATGACTTTGACCGAACTTTAGGACCAGAAAAACCTGCTCTAAAAGCTGATCTCAATTCCTTACATGTCAATTCATTCAAAGATTGAGTATAATGACTCAGTGAATAATAAAACCAAATTGGATGATTTGCAGAAGAAGGATAAGCACGAAATAAAGATAAAAATTTCTGAGGATGAAAATATGATGAAGAAATATCACAGTGATCTAAAATCAAAAAAGACCTCTCAACAGTGTTGCAAATTGTAAAATGTCCTGAAGAATATGTAACAAGAAAAGTATATGCCGGTTGCTCATCAGCAAATACATCTGTTAACCAAGCAGACAATAGTTGAGGTGTATCAAAACTGCAAGGATTAGGAAAATATAATGAGTTGAAATATTTTGGATAATCATGTGGTGAAATAGGGATATTGATAGGAGGGCAATCTTCTTCATTAAGAACTCTTGAAACATAACAAGGCAATTTGATCAGAGGAAAATGAGTGCTCATGACAAATAATTAATTTTTGTAAAGGCGGAGTTGGGTTTTCGCCGTAAAGACGGAGTTGGGTTTTCATCGTAAAGGCGGAGTTGGGTTTTTGTCGTAAAGACGGAGTTGGGTTTTCGTCGTAAAGGCGGAGTTGGGTTTTCGCCGTAAAGACGGAGTTGGGTTTTCACCGTAAAGACGGAGTTGGGTTTTCGCCGTAAAGACGGAGTTGAGTTTTCGTCGTAAAGACGGAGTTGGGGTTTTGTCGTAAAGACGGAGTTGGGCTTTCGTCGT
>JAGGAS010000157.1:0-11637 GCA_017657355.1 Termitomyces sp. K1Ac | reverse complement strand
TAACTCGCTGTGCGAGAATCCGCATATAACGCGTTCTACATTCGTCTAACATGCGTCCTGTCACCATCTTATCTGTGATCCTCTTCACCTTGACTGCCGTTGTCAGAGCTTGCGAAGGCGAATGCATCGTAGCGATCACAAAGGCGTTTCTCACAAACTATACACAACCTATAAGGGCGTTGCTGAACGACATAGTGAGCATATTATGCGTTTTCTTCTTCTTTCACGTCTCAAATCACCCAGAATAATGAAATGGTGGGGGATACACATTCCGACCATCGAGACTCCTCCCCGCCCAAATTCTTGATGAATCCCATTCTATCAGCCTACAACGAAAACGCATATGCTCGTCTTGAACACGCCATTTTCCCTTCGTACTTTCATGGAAAGTGTCAGCGACAGGATCCTCACAACCCCAACGGCCCCTACGTCAATCCACCTGGATGCCCAAACCCAGATTGCCCTGTCGTCTGTGGTACACCGGGTTCACTTGTCCATTTCTATCCAAAGCTGCGGTACATTGTGTACAACGAGACCCGATCTCATCTACAAGCTCTCGCGACGCCTGGTAACAAGGCATATGAAGAGGTCGAGAGGAACTTCGTCAAAGCTGTTCAGACTGGAGGCGGCGCAGGCGGTCACCGTAGGGATCTAACTTCGACAATGGGAGGGACGATGTTGCCCAGGATCCGAAGGCAAGAGCAAGCAGCGAAAGATAAGTTCCGTACGATGATGCGTCAGGTCTCTCGCCGGCTGGAGAAGATCTGTGGCGGCACGGGTACGGGTACTTTACGTGGTTTGCAGAAGTGCAGTTGGGAAACAAGGATGAAGGAATTCATTTTGAGTTTCCCTTGAGATTCGAGAGCCTCGCTAGATCATTACTATACCTCATTCATACTCACTATACCCCATTGAACACACATATCCTCATCGAGAGCCTCGCTAGATCATTACTATACTTCATTCATACTCACTATACCCCACTGAACACACACATATCCTCATCTTAATTGTAAACAATCATATAGTCTTTTCTCACAACGTCGAAGGCTGTATATCGATGCAAATCCGAATTGAGAAACGCCCTAATCTTCTGATAGATATTGAGAGATAGAACCAGGCATGATGCATGATGCATGACCTCCACCAGAATCACAAGCTAGCTGACAACATGTTCAGAGATGTGACCAACAATGACAGAGAACCGAGTGAAGTTACATAGTCGAAGCAGAAACTTGTCGCTTGAACTATCATGATAAGCATATCCCCCGCGACCGGCCGCTGTATTGTCTCAAGAAGATCAGAGTTGTCGCCCCGACCACTCATGCAGATTCGGATTTCAAACCCTTTTCGAAGGACGATCGACTCGAGCCATGGCCTGGGTGAGATCCTCCCACATCTGTGATTGCCAAACAGTGATACGCATAATGGAGTGGTCAATTTGAAGCTAAGAACCTGAGGAGCAAAAGAGCACTGTGTGATGGAGGAATTCAAGAGTGACTCTGAGTCTTCATCAATATCGGTCAGCAACTCTTCAGTGTATAACGCGCATTAACGCGCAGCTGCACCACTTCCAGTAACTTTTTCGTGTACATGTGAGAGTAGATACAAAAGAGCAGTCTCCGATGCTATCAATATCGATATCACGACGTTCTGTACCCATATACATCCGACGGCCATTCCTCCGTTACCAGACTCTCGGCCGATCACCTCTTCTCTTCATCAGATCCTCCATGTCGACCGCTACCACTCCTAAAATCTATGTTGCCGTCGTTGGCGTTGGCCTCGTCGGCTCTGAGCTCGTCGAGCAGCTCCTCGCGATCCCCCAAAAGACCAGCCCGTTCCGGCTGATCTCTCTCTCGTCGTCCTCACGCACGATCTTTGATGCCGAGAATCCTATTCAACCCGGCTCGAGCTGGAAAGAAAAGCTCGCTGCATCCAACCAAAAGCCGGATTTCCAACTGTTGACGAAGCAGCTCGCGACCCTCGTTGCACCAGGCCAAAAAGTTGCGATCGTGGACAACACTTCATCTGATGACATCGCAAAGTTGTACCCCGGGTGGCTGGAGAATGGAATTAGTGTCGTCACGCCCAATAAAAAGGCGTACTCTGGCGAGCTTGATCTATACGAAAAAATACTGAGCGCAAGCAAGGCGAGCGGTGGGCGATTCCTCAATGAATCTACAGTGGGCGCAGGACTGCCTGTTATCTCGACATTGAAGGAGCTCGTGGCTACTGGAGATAAGGTGAATGATCTCTGTTTTTTGAGCCTACAGAGGTTTTGACAAAACGCGTCGTTCAGGTCGTCAAAATAGAGGGCGTGTTCTCCGGCACTATGAGCTACATCTTCAATAATTTCTCCACCGGCGCGGCGGATGGCCCTGCATTCTCGTCGGTCGTTTCTGTTGCCCGCGAGAAGGGATACACAGTATGGTCGCAGTCATTCGTCTTACTCCTCGTCCTTAATTCACCGCATAGGAACCTCACCCCGCAGACGACCTGAACGGCTTCGACGTCGCGCGGAAGCTGACTATCCTCACGCGCACTATCGCATCTGGCTCATACAGTCCCACGACTCTGCCGGCGCTGCGATCCTTTGCCTCTGTACAGACTGAATCTCTAATCCCCAAACCCCTCGAGGGCATCCCCTCCGGTGACGAGTTCATGTCTCGTCTCCCCGAGTTCGACGCGCATTTCTCCAAGCTCCGCACTGACGCCAGCGCAGAAGGCAAGGTATTGCGCTTTGTCGGTGTTGTCGACGTTGCAGGTGGTGTTGTCAAAGCTGGGCTCGAGAAGTAAGTCGTTTGATGGAACACAGACGAAATATTGAACCTGAATGGTTTCCCAGGTACTCGACAAGCCACCCATTTGCAACATCTCTTGGAGGTTCCGATAACATCATCATGTTCCATACAGAAAGGTATGGTGCCCGACCTTTGATTGTGCAAGGTGCTGGGGCTGGGGCCGCTGTTACTGCTATGGGAGTGCTCGGCGACCTCTTCAAGCTCGTTTAATGTCGATGATGCATTTGCCTCAAAGATGAATACGTCAGTCAAAAATCAATCTTGTAACTGTAACTACTAAGTACGTAGCAAGACAAACACTTCTTAAGTATATTTTAAACCAAAATTAGTAGTATGCGACCTGGATTAAGTCGGTGTTCCACGTGCAGTCAGTATCTAACTTCTAGAATTCTTCTGCGTTATTGCGCTTATGTACGATGTCCACTTGTACAGAATTGAAGTGTGTATGATACAGAACGCGCTTCGGCCATCAATGCATTACCGGTAAATTCCATGTATAATTCCACGAATAACATATGATGCATGTTGATTAAGCGATCATATCACTTGTTCTGGGTTTGATCAACGATGTTCTGATTGACACTGCCTGCAGTGCATGCATGTGCATTCGTGATGGCCATGATGTTATGGATTCTCGGTCGCTTTCGGGCTTCTCGCCGACCCATCCTTTACTGCCATGTCTGATGTTGTCGCTCCGCCGTACGAGTCCATTTCCCCCGACTTGAATCGCGTCGCGGTGTCTAGCTCACCATTCTGACTGACAGGCCCTGGGACTTGAAGTGTCGTTCATGGACCTTCCTAGTCTCAGGATTGTCCTCTGCTTCGAGTTTCCCAGCGGGTTTTGCGGATCCTAATGAAGCTGAGGTCCTTGCCTCAGGCGAATTTACGGGGACCCCAGGTTTAGTGATGGTAAATTTCTTGCGTGTTCTCACAGTTTCGTCCTGAGTTCTGGCTGACCTTGTTCCAGATTGTGTCCTATACTGAGACTGCTGTCGGTGGGTCTTATTTATTGGTACACAGCTTCCATTTCGGCATTGTCTGACAGGGCTGATGACAGGACCATGTAAACAATCTGATTGATTAGTTCGGACGTGGCGTCTCTGACAATCGCCTCCTCAGATGACGAACTCATATACATACCGGGGAGATGGAAGTACAAGGATGGCACTGCTGGCTACCGCATTACCCGTATCTATGTCTCCTCTAAGGCATCAACCGAGAATGGTATGTGTACTAGTATCTATGACTCTGTAAACTCTGTTCCGTCCGCTCATTTATCATCTCAGGTCGCAGGAATTGGAACATACCCAGTATGTCCATCCCATGTACAGCTTTCATTGCCAAACGCGATTGACCCCTCTAATCTTTTCAGAATCTGTCGCCGACTTCAGCATCACTACCTCAGGTAGGGAAACCACAATCAAGGTTTCGCACCCAGGAGCGACCGAACCCTTCTTCCACGTCAAAACCAAACCAGTTTCCGTTCTGTCCAGCATCCCAATCCCACTGAACACACGTATTCTCGGCGGTTACTTCAAACTCGTACAACCACCCCTCCCTGCAGGCAAGAATCCAGAGGAGGTCGGAACTACACAGTGGGCGACCATCAACCCTAGCTTGAAAGGAACCGTCTACGCGGAACGTCTCATTCCGCTGTTAGATGGGAAAGTTGGGGACGGGAAAGCTTTCCCAGCGATTGTGCCGTGGTCAACGGGCACGTATGCGCCTAAAATGACCGGCAAGTTTGGATTCTCTGTCTTTTCTGATTCAAAGTGATTCTTGGGATTGCTTATGTATCGTATTATGTACTCTGATATTACTGTATGTAAGCTTGAGACGAGTTGATTTTATGTATTGTATTGTTACGAAGCTGTGTATATTCTGACTTAAACCGGTGATCTTTGGACTTTGAATACGATTGATGTCTGTAATTCGTGCTTTGATCAGAATGTTCTGTGTATCCTCAAATGTGCAGCGTATTCCAATAAATATGCGCGTAGTGAGATGCAAAGTTATTATAACTCATGTCGCATTTGTAAACGGATAGGTTCGTCTGTGGTCTTTTTTAAAGCGAGTGACGATCATTGATTCCTCGAGCTCCTCTTACTTATCTGCTCTGATATCCAGCTGCCAGATGGCAACTTTTCGCCAAGTTACCTCATACACGCCATACACATGCATACGACTGTGTTTTAGCCTAGCCACCTTTTACTCTCGAGTAATGAGGTGGAACACCATCCAACGTTTCAAACTGAAACACTTCGACGCCTGCTTCGGATCTTCCCCTTCGACACTCTACACCTGACACACCAAATCCCTCCCTAACCTCTAGAGTCTAATTCTCCTCGTGACGAACGAGGGTACGTTTAACGCTGGTATGTTTATGTAGGAAAGGAGAAGTCGAGGAGGAGGGGTTCGACGCTGTTTGGACGAGGAGAATACTTGATGTCACTGAATACAAGCATTTTAAGCATGCGCCACACAAAAAGTTTCGCTTGGATCGAAGAGCCCTTAAGTATATATTGTGTTCCTCAAGCCACGGTTCTACATCTGCGACATTTATTGTTTGGGCGGCATATTCTGGCGAGCTTGATCTGTATGAAAAAATACTGAGCGCGAGCAAGGCGAGCTGTGCGCGATTCCTCAATGAATCTACAGTGGGCGCGGGACTCCCTGTCATCTCGACATTGAAGGAGCTCGTGGCTACTATTGGAGATAAGGTGAATGATCTTCGTACCCTGACTCAACAGAGGTTTTGACAAAACCGCGTCTTTCAGGTCGTCAAAATAGAGGGCGTGTTCTCTAATTTTCCACCGGCGCGGCTGCGGCTGATGGCCCTGCATTCTCATCTGTCGTTTCTGTTGCCCGCGAGAAAAGATACACAGTATGGTTGGCACAGTCATTCGTCTTATTCCCTCTGGGCTTAATTTCTCTTCACCGGCGCATAGGAACCTCACCCCGCAGACGACCTGAACGGTTTCGACGGCTGACTATCCTCACGCGCATTATCGCATCTGGCTCATACAGTCCCACGACCCTACCGGCACTGCGATCCTTTGCTAATGCATTACCGGTAAATTCCATGGATATTTCCACGAATTGATTAAGCGACCATGTCACTTGTTCTGGGTTTGGTCAATGATTCACACTGCCTGCAGTGCATGCTTGTGCGTTCGGACCATGATATGGGTTCTGCAAAAGCCCGTCAAACTTTAGTCTTTCAGGATTCTCACCGACTCATCCTTTACTCCCATGTCTGTTGTTGTAGCTCCTCCGTACGAGTCCATTCCCCCCGACTTGAATCGTGCCGCAGTGTCCAGCTTACCATTCTGACCAAATTCTGACTGACAGGCATTGGTACTTAAAGTGTCGTTCATGGACCTTCCTAGTCTCAGGATTGTCCTCGGAAGCGACCATGTCACTTGTTCTGGGTTTGGTCAATGATTCACACTGCCTGCAGTGCATGCTTGTGCGTTCGGACCATGATATGGGTTCTGCAAAAGCCCGTCAAACTTTAGTCTTTCAGGATTCTCACCGACTCATCCTTTACTCCCATGTCTGTTGTTGTAGCTCCTCCGTACGAGTCCATTCCCCCCGACTTGAATCGTGCCGCAGTGTCCAGCTTACCATTCTGACTGACAGGCCTTGGTACTTAAAGTGTCGTTCATGGACCTTCCTAGTCTCAGGATTGTCCTCGGCTTCGAGTTTCCCAGCGGGTTTTGCGGATCCTAATGAAGCTGAGGTCCTTGCCTCAGGAGAATTCGCGGGTACCCCAGGTGTGGTGATGGTAAACTTCCTGCATGTTCTATGTAATGGTTTCGTCCTGGCTGAACTTGTTCCAGATTGTGTCCTACACTGAGACCGCTGTCGGTGGGTCTTATTCATTGGTAGCTTTGATTTCGGCATTGTCTAACAGGGTTGCTGACAGAACCATGTATATAATCTGACTTATTAGTTCGGACGTGACGTCTCTGATAATCGTTCCCCAGATGACGAACTTATATACATACCGGGGAGATGGAAGTACGAGGATGGTAGTGCTGGCTACCGCATTACTCGTATCTATGTCTCCTCCAAGGCATCGACTGAGAACGGTATGTGTGCTAGTATATATGATTCTCTAAACTCTGTTCCGTCTGTTCATTTATTATCTCAGGTCGCAGGAATTGGAACATACCCAGTATGTCCATCCCATGTACCGCTTTCATTGCCAAACGTGATTTACTCCTCTTTGAATCTTTCAGAATCTGTCGCCGACTTCAGCATCACTACCTCCGGTAAGGAAACCACAATCAAGGTTTCGCACCCAGGAGCAGCCAAACCCTTCTTCCACGTCAAAACCAAACCAGTTTCCGTTCTGTCCAGTATCCCAATCCCACTGAACACACGCATTCTCGGCAGTTACTTCAAATTCGTACAACCACCCCTCCCGGCAGGCAAAAATCCAGAGGAGGTCGGAACTAAACAGTGGGCGACCATCAACCCTAGCTTGAAAGGAACCTTCTACGTGGAACGTCTCATTCCGCTGTTAGATGGGAAAGTTGGGGACGGGAAAGCCTTTCCAGCGATTGTGCCATGGTCGACGGGCACGTATGCGCCCAAAATGACTGGCGAGTTTGGATTCTCTGTCTTTACCGATTCAAAGTGATTTTTAGGATTGCTTATGCACACTATTATGTACTCTGATATTGCGGTATGTAAGCTTGAGACGAGTTGATTCTGTGTATTGTATTGTTACGAAGCTCTGTATGTTCTGATCACTTAGGCCGGTGATCTTTGGACTTATGAACACGATTGATGTCTGTAATTCGTGCTTCGATCAGAATGTCCTGTGTATCCTCAAATGTGCAAGGTATTGAAAATATGCGCGTAGTGAGCAAGGTTATTATAAGCCATGTCGTATTCGTAAACGTATAGGTTCGTCTGTGGTCCTTTTTAAAGCAAGTGACGATTGATTCCTCGAGCTCCTCTTACTTATCTGCTCCGATACTATCCAGCTGCCCGATGGCAACTTTTCGCCAAGTTACCTCATACACGCCATACACATGCATGAACCTGTGTTTTAGCCACCTTTTACCCTCGAATAATGAGGTGGAAATCTGTTATGTCACTGAATACATGCATTTTAAGCATGCGCCACACAGCACCCATATTTGTGTCTACCAAGCCAAGGTTCTACAGCTGCGACATTTATCGCTTGGCTCATGTTCAAGAACCACCTCAGCCTTCTCTTTCTTAAGGCGCAAGTCATTCAAGCTTGAAGATCAGAGTATGTTGACTCTGTTAACAATGATCACTCCGGCTTCGTCTCTTTTGAAGATTGTACGCCAGATCTCAACCATCAAACTTTTGCTAGTGTGTGTATTGTGCGATATGGGTGAAACTTATATATCCATCTACCTGTTTTCTTCTACCCTTTCTCAAGTTTTTTTTTGTGTGGTTTGTTCTCTCTTACAACTTCGGTAACAGTCTGGTTAAACTTGCTTTCAACCCAGACACACCGTTCGCTATGCATACCGCTGTGTATGTAGAACAGTCAAGTAGGTAGGACAGTCAATGTCAATCCTTCAACGTTCAATTACGAGGTGGCGGAAGCAATAGATTAAATCTCCTTGCATGTCAATGACGTATCAAATTTCTAACGATAAAAATACAAGGACGATAAAAATACAAGACTATTACGAGTGCGTAATGTACACAATCACTGCGACCTCCCCGTGCCTGAGAATTTAACACGAGAAACATTACGCCAAAACGTCCCACCATGAATCTTGGCAATCTTAAGTTCAAGTTCGGTGGGCTGGCGAGAGTTATTGCTCCCGGCAAAGGTTCCAGCGCCCCACGGTGATCCTAACAAAGTTTCAGTGTGACAGAACGATACCAATGTCGTCTTACAACGCACCACCATGGACTTCTTCGACCCCAGAAAGCTCTGTAAATGAGTGGGCGTAGCCCAACGGAACATAAATCATGCCATGGTGCACCAAAGTGGACATGCTGTTAAGCGCAGTGACTTCTTGACCCCCACCAGGGCCAGCGGTGGAACTAAAGATGGAAGCGTACTTCCCATATAATGCACCCTCTTTCCACAATTTGCCGGTGGAATCCCAGAATGTCTGATAGTAAGTCTCTTAGCTTGAACGTCCGAGAATTGGAACAAAGGCACGTACTTTCCACTGGGCGGGCATCATGCCATAACGAGTGGGCGTTCCAAAAAGGAAGGCGTCGTATTTGACGATTTCGTCGAGAGTTATAATGGGATAGTCTGGCTTGGCAGGCGCATGCATCTTGGTCAGAATATCCGAAGAGAGTGTCTCCGACACCCTAAGAAGCATTGGGGCCATATTTCAACATAAGTTTGCTGAACTTACTGGAAGATGGTCGCATTGCCACCGGCCTCTTCTAAGCCAGTCTTAATGGCCTCAGCGACTTGAAGTTGCGTTAGTACATCAAATTCACAGACAGAGGGATACCATACGCTGCGCGATGTGTCCGAACATAGTATAGATGATGATGGCGACTCTAGGTTTGGGATCAGCGGTGGTCGCCATATTTGCTACTCGAGGCTTCGGGTGAAGTTGCGAATCGCACTTGAGACAGGTCTGGAAAACGCTTTGTAGTCTCTCATAATGACATCATTGACTTTCATGCCGAGACTTTATCATCATGTGAAGTCTCCGATCGTGGCGTCGCATAATGAGCATCAATACAGATAGATTAGAAAAAATACACTGATGTACAAGGAGGGAAGAAATAATATAGAGGTCTCCTGATCCTAAGCCATTGAATGAGAATTGATCGCTACTTATGGTAGAAGAAAATATAACAACTCACCGATAAATGACATTTACTTAGCACCTGCCGACGAGAACTTCGTCACCGACTTTGTTCCTTCTGAGATGGCATGCTTGGCAAGTTCACCAGGAAGGATGAGTCGTACTGATGTTTGAATTTCGCGTGATGAGATTGTAGACTTCTTGGAGTAGGATGCGAGTTCTGTCGGCAAACAGGTTAACAATGTCAACACGGCAAGTACAACAGCAACATACTAGACGCCTCAGTTGCAATGCGTTCGAAGATATCATTGACGAAGCTATTCAAGATAGCCATTGCCTTGTTGGAGATACCCGTATCAGGATGAACCTGCTTCAACACTGTAGCAGTCCATTAGATTATGTTCAAGTGGAGTTCGCGAGTTTCAACTTACCCTTGTAGATGTATGAAGAGTAAGTCTCCTTTCTGACCTTCTTACGTTTCTTCTTTTCGCCGTCAGCCGGTGCTGCGGCCTTAGATGTCTTCTTGGCCGCCTTCGCTCCTTCAGCGGATTTGGCGGGTGCCTTTGAGGCAGTAGAAGCTGGGGCCTTGCCAGCAGTAGAAGCGGGTTTGGGTGCCATTGGTGATAAGTAACTTGAGAGGACGAAGAATTCTTGATGGCAATGGATAAGGAGATTTGAAGGGGTCTCAACAGACGGAGAGTGAGCTTATATATACAGACACGTGACTTTGCATATGTTTGGTCGCGACGCGTCTGACGCGACTTTGTTGATTGCGATCAACTTGTCAAATGTTTGCCGAAGTATAAATAGCGTGAGCATCAAATCAATTGTTCCTCCGCTCTCTTCAACCGTCTTCAAAACTATCACAACACACTCTCACCACTAAATTCACCATGTCTGGAAAAGTTAGCGGAAAGGCTCGTGGAGGCAAGGCTGCCGGTGCCGATGGCGCTGCCAAGTCGCAATCTCGCTCAGCAAAAGCCGGTCTCCAGTTCCCTGTTGGTCGTGTCCACCGTCATTTGAAGAATGGCAATTACGCTCAACGCATCGGAGCTGGCGCACCTGGTTAGTTATAGCATTATTCTTTGTTCTACCTGAACTCACGGTTATCTAGTGTACCTCGCTGCCGTTCTCGAATATCTTGCTGCCGAGATTCTCGAACTTGCAGGAAACGCAGCTCGGGATAACAAGAAACAACGTATCGTCCCTCGTCATCTTCAACTCGCCATCCGCAACGATGAGGAACTTGGTAAGTTGCTGGGTGATGTGGTTATTTCCCAGGGCGGCGTTGGTAAGTTGCCTCATTCTCATGAAAAGACGACGGCTGACCGTTGTTTTCCAGTCCCCCACATCAACCCCGAACTATTACCATCAAAAACCAAGCTCGGAAAAGCTCAAGAAATCTAGACGGCCTATCTATCATTATTCTTCCTCGATTCTGGTTTCCTGTTGGCTGGTTGTCTGTATTAGTAGTGTATTGTTACTATCTATCTTATTAGGAATGGCATAGCTGTTCCATGATCTGCCCCTGCAATCAAGTTCGACTGAGTACAAACGACTTGCCTAGTGTCAACACCAAGATGCTGTAGCCTAAATTATGCCAGTCGATGATGATTTTGCTTCCTGTGATCTTTTCAACTAGCCAAATTACAGCAAGAGTACATGAGAATAGTAGGGGGACTCTGTTCGTTTCAATGAATCAAAGAATGGACTACATACAAGCCGAGGTTTGATGAGCTCTTGGCCCTACGATTGATGGAGCTCGCAGAGCGCTTCAGCAAGAGATTGTTGTTCTTCAAAGAGCTATTTCGAGTCGCTATAGATGAAAGGTGAGTCACGTTATTGGTCTCTCTGCTGCCACCCAACGTTCGGAATCGGTTATCTAGGTATCCGTCGCAAGTACAAATCATGCAAACTCATGCGCCACACTCTGAACAAGGGATTTTCAATATGATCAAGAGATACACTATCAATACAGTAATGCTTTGCTTGTAGTTGGATACAAATGGAATATGTATAAATGATAGGCCTAAGATTCCTTGTTGAAGGAATTTAAA
>JAGGAS010000155.1:0-11709 GCA_017657355.1 Termitomyces sp. K1Ac | reverse complement strand
TCATGTCCTCCCTCGGTGTTGCTCTTGTAACTGGCGCCTCCAGGGGAATCGGTCGTGCTATTGCGCTACGATTGGCGAAGGATGGTTTCGAAATTGGCATCAACGACCTACCTACTGCTCGAGAGGAACTTGAATCACTGAAGGTACAAATAGAGGACATGGGAAGGAAGTCCACTATTGTTGTAGGTGATGTTTCGGTGCAGGCCAATGTGGAGGACATGGTCTCTACTGTTGTAAACGACCTCGGGCGTGTTGATGTTGTAAGTGATCGATTTTCTGAATATAGCCCGGCGTCATCCCGTTATTCTCACTTCGATTGCACTTAGATGGTAGCGAATGCAGGCATATGCCCTAGGCATCTCATCATCGAAAGTTCGTATAACATATCTCATAGTGAAGATAAAAGCCTCAATCCATATTAGCCGAACTCGAAGAATGGGACAAAGTGTTTGCGGTGAATGTACGGGGCGTCTTCTTGTGTTACAAGTACGCAGCACTGCAGATGATCAAGCAAGGCCAAGGTGGGAGAATCATCGGAGCTTCTTCACTGGCCGGAAAACGAGGTAAATCACTGTTTGAGCCTCCTTACCTCGACTTCTGAAAATAAATCTTAGGCAAAGCTGCTGCGGGGACATATAGTGCTACCAAATTTGCAGTTCGTGGACTCACTCAGGCTGCCGGTATGTTTAGCACTCGTTTGATATACTTGACGCTCAAGTGACACGATTAGCTGCGGAACTGGGTCGTCATGGGATTACCGTGAATTCGTATTGTCCGGGTGGATCATTTTCCATTCCCTGTCCAGATATGTACTGATTCTGCTGATACCCTTAGGGGTCGTCGAGACCGACCTATGTTAGTGACACGTTTCAAGCAATTATCACAATTGAACCAATGATTTATCAGTCAAGGCGATGGCTGCAAGTCTAAACGTATCTGTGGATGTCCTTTCTGCACAGGTATAGAAGCCTTTTACGGACTGTTCTTGGTACTTCGTGAACTGACCTGTGCAGTACAAGAAAGAGTCTGCGGTTGGATATATCGGAAAAGTCGAAGATATAGCGAACGTTGTGTCTTTTCTCGCGTCGAAAGAGGCGCATTTCATAACGGGTACGATCCTTTCATTATTTTCCGACGTTAAACCATGCTGATGCGTACCTTGCATATAGGTCAAGGCGTAAGTTCTTATCTTTGCCAATTGTTCTTTCACTGATTAAGTGCTTAGCTGGGTGTTGACGGCGGAACGTATTTTACTTAGATGTTTGCTCAGATAAACCGCAGTGTTCAGCCTAGGCTGCTATGTATGGTATGTCCACCCAATGCAAGATACACTACATGATCAACCTATTTCTATTAAGTGTACAAGTTGGGGCTCACATTCCTGATCAGCAGGTCCGGTGCCCTATAAATACCTTCTGAGAAACTGAGTCTTTGCTTTTGTCATGCGACAATAGAAGCATAGATTATTCAGATTGAAGACATGTCACTCGATTGGGCTGACTCGGATGCCATTTGTAGACATAACACCAGAGACGTCTTCTTGACATTCCCTTGAACTATCATGTCCTCCCTCGGTGTTGCTCTCGTGACCGGCGCCTCCAGAGGAATCGGTCGTGCTATTGCGCTACGATTAGCGAAAGATGGTTTCGACGTTGGCGTAAACGACTTGCCTACCGCTCTAGAGGGCCTTGAATCACTCAAGGTGCAGATAGAGGGGATGGGAAGGAAGTCCACTGTTGTAGTAGGTGACGTTTCGGTGCAGGTCAATGTGGAGAACATGGTCTCTACCGTTGTAAACGACCTCGGGCGTCTTGACGTTGTAAGTGATCGATCTTCTGAATCTAGCCCGACGTCGCCGTTCTCCTCACTTTGATTGATCTTAGATGGTGGCGAACGCAGGCATACCAGGCCCCAGAAATCCCATCACAGAAAGTTCGCACAATCCTTACTTTATCGTAGCGAAAACGGGAAGCTCAATATATGTCTTTTATAGCCGAACTCGATGAATGGGATAAAGTGTTCGCGGTGAATGCACGAGGTGTCTTCTTGTGTTACAAGTACGCAGCCCTGCAAATGATCAAGCAAGGCCAAGGTGGGAGAATCATTGGGGCTTCTTCTGTTCGTGGAAGACAAGGTAGAGGAGTAATCCAGCCTTTTTTTGCTGCGCAAAGATCCTAAATAGGAGTCTTAGGCACAGCTGGGGCAGGGGCTTACACTGCGACCAAATTTGCAGTGCGCGGACTTACGCAGGCTGCGGGTATGCGTCGTATCGTTTTGATCTAACAATTCAGGATGCTCAAATGTCATCATTAGCTGCTGAACTGGGTCGTCATGGGATCACCGTCAATTCGTACTGTCCGGGTAGGATAATCTTCCTTTTCCGCTTCAGATATGCACTTACTCCGTTGATAAGGTGCAATTGAGACCGACCTTTGTTAGTGCAACGTTTCCAGCTTCCAGTGATCATCAGGGTTGAACTATTATTCCTATCAGTCAAAGGCCTTGCTGCGAGTTTAAACGTCTCTGTGGAGGAACTTTCTGCACAGGTATAGAAGTCATTTTCCAGCGGTTGTTGGTATGCTCTGAACTGTTTCGCTACCCAGTACAGTAAAGAGTATCCGGTCGGATATATCGGACAAGTTGAAGATGTAGCGAACGTTGTGTCTTTCCTCGCATCGAAAGATGCACATTTCATAACAGGTACGATCTGTCCACTGCTTGACGACAATAACACCTGTGCTGAGATGTACCTTGCATACAGGTCAAGGCGTAAGTTCTCGTTCTTCTTTCTAATGGGTCTTTTACTGAATACATGCTAGTTGGGCGTTGATGGAGGAAGGTACTTTTCTTGATCGGTGTTGGGATGTATATGTCTGCTCAGATGAACCGAAGTTGTGTTTGACTTGAATCATAACAATATACCGATGGGGCGACTGCTAACGCAAATCAGACCACAGCTCAAAAGCTTATCTTATGGAGTATTCTTGTCTGATGTCCTTTCTTTCGGGCTATTTCAGTGTACAACGATTTGAGCTGATTGGTTGGTAGTAGCGCACTAGTTTGAATCAAACGAAATACAAAAAGATAGAAATAATAGCTCGGCAGTAGGGGTACCGCGGATCGAACGCGGATCTTCAGAAACCAGAACTTCTTCCATCATCACGGGGAAATAGCGTTATCTGATGCTCTCAGTATATTGAGCTATACCCCTTTGTTTATATCTATTCAGACGTTCATAATAATAGGTACCCGGTGAGATTAGGAAAAGTTCACAAAAGACTTGGATCAGCAAGACGTATGGGGACCACCGCGAGCCCAAACACGAAGATTCAGATACCATTGAATTTTGAGTGACTCCCCTCTTTGCTCATGTATTGTATACAGTATACCATGAGACGGCTGTCGATGATCGGGTGCCGACCGGGTGATTGTAGGATAGAAGGAAAGAGAGTCTGGAATATGGGCTATTATGCAGAAGAGATACCGCAGATGTTCAGGTTACGAAAAAATAACACCCATTGTCAACTGCAGCTAGCTGTTATCTGACCGTTCTTCGTTTGACCTATATATACTCCTTAGGTCCATGCATAAGGTCGTCCTGGAAGAGTTCGTAATCAAAACGAGATACCGATGTCTTATCAATGCCTTATCAGCAGGGGCACCGCGCTTCGAACGCGGATCATCAGGCTACACTCAAGGAAGGATTGATTAATTGTATCTGATGCTCTACTCTTGAGCTATACCCCCGGTTATTGACTAGGATCTGTGCGTACATATAATCACTAGGCAGAAATTAAGTACACTCAAATCACCATTTACCAAGTTATGACCGCGTTTCAATCGCGACGCGACGTGTCGCTCTCACGTGATGGGAGAGCTTCTACCAAGGGCGCTGACAGTGAGAGCGGACTGGTTTTTCCTGCTCAATTCCCTTCCAAATCATCACCATGACATTTCCAGCTGGTTGATTGTAAAGACTGTGTGTCAATTCAGTTCTCTCACGTTGGCAAAGGATACGCTGTTTTATTACCCAGTTGGCTATATCAGATCTTGGACTTTCAAAGATCATGATATATGCCTCCATAGCAGCCGACCACGTACTGAACTAATCATGAGCAGACTAAAAAAATTCAAGGTTGGTTCAACCTAACGATTACGATGGCTTGATATCATCACTTTTGTGCAGAACGATGGGCTTCATCAGAGGTAGTCAAGCAGTCGGATCCTCTCTCCCACTCCTTTGCCTTCGTCCTTCGATCCAAGTCTTTTGTCATGGCGGGTCTCGAAAGTTTCATATGTGAGTCTCTGCTCGAACTCTGAGTAAAGAGAGCTGACGTGAGTGCAGCTCCCATCCTCCATCCAACCAACTTGATACCGCCGCCCTTCCATAGACCTCAACGGACTAGTACGGACGCACCGGCTTCGTCTCCAAGCACAGTTCAAACCGCCGCGCCATCGCTTCAGCTGACCACCTCCACCCCCGAATCCTCCCAAAACGATTCAAGTACTTCCTCGCCCTCCACTTCCACTCCCGTCACCGGTACCATCGATCCATCACTGACAAGCGCCGTATCCAGTACCACCGATATACCCGTCCAAACCTCTACGAGCACATCTGGTTTACCACCCGCGCAGGTCGCTCCCGTGACATCGTCCTCCACATCCTTCGTGCTAACTACTGACTCGAACGGGGTGGTTTCAACGTCGTTGGAAATTGTACTTTCCACGTTGACCCCTACCTTATCCACCTCATCCTCTATCTCTACCTTATCCACCGCACATTCTACGATCACGCCTGGATCAGCCTCGGACACGTCTAAAGGGTACGTTTTCTCCCTCGCTTGTCCCAACAAACTAACATCTATACTACAGCTTCTTCCAAAACACAGGCGCCGTCGCAGGCACATTCACCGCTGTCGGAGTCGTTGGTCTCGCGTTCCTCATCTTCCTTACAACCTGCATCATCCGCCGACGGCGCCGCGCCAAATTCGACCGCGAAGTTGAACAAGCAACCGCTGAAGCCGCGAACGCCTCCGTCCCCGCGTTCATCGACGACGACGAGGATGATTTCAAAGGCAGGGTGCAGGTGTATACTGATATATACACACCGAGCTATGGGCAGCAGGCGTATCCAAGTCAGATGAGGGAAGATGGGTATCGGGGTGGATTTGGAGCTGTTTTGGGGCGAGGAGATGTAGCTGCTGGATTGAATAGCTCGGCTGGAGGGCAAGGGATGTTGCCGAACCCCCATGAGTATCCTGATCCCGATTTCAACACCAATGGTGGGACGTACGACTCACAAGCGCATGGGTATGCTGCGTATGGTGCGTATGTCGACCATCGCGACCACGACGATGAGAGGCACGGAAGTTTTGCTCAGGACGATGCGGGAGATGACACGGGGACTTACTACGAGCCTGAGGAGAGGCCTCGGGTTTTGAAGGTTTGTTTCTCCCTTGTTGTGTTTTTTTCTCTCTCGTTCTACATCCCTGCTTTTTTATTTTTTACTTTCTTCTATACTTGAGCAGTGTTGACTCAATCCTTCCGCAGATTGCGAACGAGTAAATTAAGTTGACTTCGGATTTTGGCTACGCGGATGTTCTTTGCTCCTTCCCTCCAAACTATCCGATCCGTATGTGCTTCCTATGTTATATCCCGTTCCCTTCTTGCGTCCCAACCCTAAGAAATATAATCATAACCGTAACTTTGACTTATACCGTATGATACTTATGCCCTATGAATTTCTTGCGCTCGATAATCTTGATCTCTCTCTTGTTAGGGTTTACTCCTTATATTCATAGCCTTACCTACCCTCAAATGTACCTCTCGTAGCCGTAGCCTTGTATTCCGTACTCCATATCGTGTATATTTGTACCCATGCTCATCGGTCTATTTACGACAGTAGCTGCATGGATACTTGTGCGCACCCGATTTTCAAGCCACTCTCATGTGAAGTAATTCATACACCGTGACCTCAACATTGACAACAGTTGTAGACTTTGGGCCGTGCGTCTGCAGCAGCCCATTCTTTGAAGTTATATAACATGCATGCGCGTTATCCGACTGTAGGCTTGGTTACAGTTACTAGCTGTCCTTTGAAGTAGGCATCAGTATGTTCAAGTCCTTCTCACACTCCACCCATTCCCTCCTGGCAATCTCTGCTCGCTGTGGGGAGCGAGGTACAAAGACAGCCGGGAACTTCAAGGGCTTGCCTGACATCTAGGTAATGAAGATCATCAGCCTTGATTCGACCGGAGGAAGAAACTTATCACAAACATCTCCAACAAAGGCTGCATCGCTGTCATCGTATTGGAACGGCATCCCTGTCTTTGGATCAATCTTGTCGGAAGGGCGGATGTTGAATGTCCAGAGAATCATGGCAATATTTATCCACAATGTTTGCGAAGTAAACGGAATGCCCATACAACCTGTAAGGATAATCAGAATGTTGTTCCACCGCGTGCAAAATGTATGGAACTACTGACTCCGCCGACCGAAGCCGAAAGCACTCGTTTCATAATCCGCCTTCATCTTTCCCTCGGAATTAAGGAAACGTTCAGGCATGAATCGGTCGTGGTCCTCGTATTTTGATGGGTCATGTTCAATAGCCCTGTCAATAACCGTTTAATTATACTGAATAGGACAGGTACAGTTATCCTTTTATCCTACCATGTGACGGCAAAGATTATACTTCCCTTCGGAATGAAGTAGTTTTGACCCTCGTGTTCGATCGTGTCGTCCGCGGTAGTTAGATGAGGCATACCAGATCTCACTAAACAATCAAGTTGAAATCACGTTAGTTGCGCATTATCCAAGCATTGAGCGTGCCTGCAGGGCGCCATCGGAATGTCTCTGCATATAGATAAATTGCTGTCGGACTCATTGAACAAATCGAGTTAGCAGGCAACAACATACCCCGAATAATTGCCTCCACGTAAGGAAGGAAAGGCCTATCCTTGAATGTCGGCAACCTGTCAGATCCTACAACCTTGTCGATTTCATTCTGAGCAGTACCAATCCATTCAGGATAGCGGATGCAAGCAAGAATGAAGGTCTGGAGTGAGACTGTGATCTAATCGAAACATATCATCAAAAATACGGAATGAAGTCGGTATACATAACTCATACAGTTTCAATGGATCTCTAGACCATTCTGAGTTACATCAAGGTTCAAAGAGTCACGGTTTAATTGATGCTCACTGCGGTCAATTGTCTCGATAGGTGGCGCTGATCGCCCTCAGGCTTGTCTTCGCTTGCAAAGTCAGCTGCCCATCTTCAAGCAGAATCACAATCGGCGAACTTCTTGCTTCACAGGGAAAATACATACGTGTTCACGCCAGATTCCTTCATGTCTAAAGCGTGATCAATAAGCGCGGCATACAATTCGTCTTCTTGTTTGCGAAACGATTGAGCACGGATCCGCCACGGCATAGGCCCTGGAATGATATCTAGAAAAGGGAAAGCGTTTAGTATACTCGCGTTAGGTGTGATCAAGGGCACGAGTTCTTCAAGAACCTGAATTTTCACATTCAAAACACGGATTCCTTCGAACCACACCATATAATACTCACTTTGAGAAGGGTTTGGAGTGGTGGTTCATGGCCTGTCCTGCAGTGCATACCGAATGTGGCTGAAAGCACTACGCTCGCTGACATCCTAGTGGAGTGTAGACTACCTTAGAATATTTCGCGCGAAGATTCAAGAATGAACAAACCGATATATGTGATGGAACCAGTGTTCTCCGCCATCATCAAGAAGGTGTTGAATGTTCAGGATAGCCTCGAATTCTTGTAATTGCTCCGTCTTCCCTGCTCGTACAGCAGACATAACTCCGCCGGTCAGTTTTCTTCCAATAGCATGTGCTTCACACTCCTCCCTGAGGGCCCACATATATCCTGAAGGATCGACGTGATAACGCTCGAGTAATCGGGTGAATAGATGTCGGAAGGATCGAGGCACAGGTAAGAGTGCGACTCACAACGTAAGGAAATACTGGGCGAGAGGAATTCTTGGCTGCATGCTTCTCGAGTAGCTCCTTTGCTACCTTCATCTCGCCAATCAGGATCACTTGCTGAAGAGGATCAAGTCAGGCGCCTAGAATACGGAACGTTCTACTAGTAGATGAGAGGAAAAGTCTTACAAACCCCACCAGGTTCAGCGAGACAAGGCTCCCATACTCTTCAATCAAGCTTCTGAAGTACGTCGCTAGGTGCTGTTGAGTCACAATACCCTCTCAGTAGACTTGACAGTGGTTTGAGGTAGCGAGCAGTATAGTTACTATGCGAGGTACTTGCAACAAATTTCCAAGCCACGGTAAACCTACTGGGCCTGGAGGTAATTTAAGATGGCCTGGCGTGGGGCGTCGAAGATACTTGTTAGCAAGTGAGACCAGGAATATACAAGTAGCAGCAACGGCGAAGCGGGCAGCATAATGGAGCATTTTTCTAGATAAGCTTCAGATATGGATTCTGCTTTTATTTATGACTGCGGGGCTACTACATAGCTCCGTGCTCGGAGTTGATTCAGATACTTCGATTTGGCAATTGGCAATGAGAAGATGCGATTGACTCCTTCGATTGACTGGCATGGTTGAATTTCAATGAACGCGTGATTATTAGCAGTAGGCAACCTCAGCCTCTGATCAAACGTCAAAGTGATCGAGATCCGACCTCCGAGAACTTCCGAGGCACCCGTATGCCCGAAAGGTAAAGAAAGAAGTAACGTAGACCCAAGTGATTGGTGCTCAGGATTCTGGCCGTAATTGTATACAATCATTGAGTGCAGAAATAATGTTTTCTGCCCAAATAACAATACTGTAACAATAATCCTGATACTTGACTTCATATGTACTTTAATCTTTCTGGACAATTTATTTGCAAGTTGTGGAAAAAGTATTGTGAATCGACTCGATATTTTAGCAACAGAGTCTTGAAATTCTATCACCTTCCGTCCTCGCTTGTGGTGTCGGACGATGAGGAGCTCATGAAGGCCATCCGGGGAGTGAACGACAAGCTTTTGACAAGATCGAACAGATGCCATGTTACACGCGTTACAGATTTCCCAATGGGTGAGTACCTTCAATTCATATGTAGACCTGATGTATACATTTGTTGATCTAGTGTTACATTAGAGTTCGATCACAAAATTCCATTCGAGAAGACGGAACACTGATTAGGAAAAATATGTTCCACCATCAACGCCCAACTATCACTTGGTCAATAAGGGAAATACTGTCAAGAACAGGAATTTACGCTTTGACCTATGTGTGAGGATCGCATCAGCACAAGTCATCGCCGACAAGCAGTTAATAGATTGTACCAGTTATGAAATGTGTATCTTTTGACGCAAGGAAAGACACAACGTTCGCTATATCGGCAACTTTCCCAATATATCCAACCACGTTTCGATTAATGTACTGAACACAACATTTCAGAAGACATCACCAGACTGCTGATAAATAGTTGTTATACCATTGCAGAAAGGACGTCTGGAGGTATCTTCAGACCTTCGCTGGCGACTTCGACTAGAATATTGTCAGTTCAGTTCTAGAAGAGAGTTCTTAAGAGATGTTAGTGACCAAGACCAGTGTCAATAGCGCCTTGTTGTAGAGATAAATACATATCTGGTGAAACAACAAGGAATCCCACCTGGACAATACGAATTCACAGTAATGCCATGACGACCCAATTCAGCAGCTAAGCTGACATTTGAGCACTAGGTAGATCAAATGAATCTTAAACTTACCGGCAGCCTGAGTGAGTCCACGAACTGCAAACTTTGTAGCACTGTAGGCTCCTACACCAGCTTCTCCTAGGGACTCCTGCTCAGGATTCGCAGCAAATAGGCTTGATCACTAAATTACCCTGTCTTCCAGCCATAGACGAAGCTCCGATAATTCGGCCACCTTGGCCTTGCTCGATCATTTGAAGTGCTGCATACTTGTAACACAAGAACACGCCCCGTGCATTCACCGCAAACACTTTGTCCCAGTCTTCAACTTTGGCTAGCCTGGAATCAGCCTTTCCCTTTCCACTACAATAAGGCAAATCGTGCAAACTTTCTATGATCTTGTGCATGAGGACTATTCCTGCGTTTGCCACCATCTCGATTAATCGAAATGAGATTAATGGAAGGACGTCGGGCTGTGTTAACGAGAGCGGGCTGTGTTTACGAGAGCAATCACTTACAACATCAAGACGCCCGAGATCCCTTACAATGGTAGAGACCATGTTCTCCACAATGGCTTGCACAGAAACATCACCTACTACGATGGTGGATTTCCTTCCCATCTCCTCTATCTGTGCCTTCAGAGTTTCAAGGCCCTCTCGAGAAGAAGGTAAGTCATTGATGCCAACATCAAAACCATCCTTCGCTAATCGTAGCGCGACAGCACGACCGATTCCCCGAGCAGCGCCAGTTACGATAGCAACACCGAGGGAGGACATGTTAATTCAAAGGGGACATTAAAAAGGGTTCTGCGAGTGAGATGTTTATATCATGGCAGCCGACTTCGGTCCGTTCATTCCTGACAAATTGGCATCTTCAATGAGAAGGATCAAGATCGTCAATAAGGGGTTAGGGGTTAGTTAGACAGCGCGTGAACATCGTTGTTGTAGGTTCTGCATGCGAACTTTGTATCAAAGATCTGACAAAAGATTTCGGGTAAATTCCAGGCTTGTATAGGTTGTATTCTTATAGAATTTGAATGAAAGTTGTAATTTGGTCTGTGGAAACTCGAACTCTCGTTCCTCCTTCCATAAGGACGTGCCACTTCCCAGGACCTGGGGAGCTCCTGTCAAAGCTTGACCCCCAAAATTCTGGCCCCAGGCTTTTTCAGAGTTAGATGTCAAATACCCGCTGAGATTGCGGGGCCTGATCTAACCCGATGTTGCCTCCCTTTCGACATTAGCGGGGAATGACAGTGAGACAACACTGCAAAATCTGCAGTGGTTGGTCAGGATTTGACCTATAGCAAAGCGGGTGGGACTTGGGTAAGGTAGAGAAAAAGCTCACAATCGCGACTGTAATCTTGATACTGCTTCCTAAACGGACAGATAACAAGTGAAGAGATCGGCAAACGCCGAAGAACGGTCAAGTCAATACTACTAGTAAGGCCCTGTTCTGCAAACGAATTAACGGCTCGATAGCGATTGGGGTGGACAAAATCGGAAAAATCAAAAGATAAATAAAAAAGAAAAAGAAAAAAAGAGGGAAAAGATGTGATTTGAATTCTACAGCACTCAGCCAAGTCTGCTGAAGGGCTGTTTAATGTATACTATAAGTATTGACCATTTAATGAAGTTTAATGAGCTGAAGACAGTGTGTTGCAACCCTGTAAAGTATATCATGATTCAGGGCCCTTCAGCAAGTCGCCTCATGATACACTCCATAGTGTACTCTACACCTACTACTACCTCCTAGTGAGTGTCTTACATTATTTGAGCTCAATCCTGACAACTCTTGGTCACACTAGTACTAAGGAGTACTCATAAGTATCATGCATTGACTGGTAGTTAGGCCTTCTACACAACCTCCTGCTTTATTGTACCTAGGCTCCAAGATTTCAACACCCCTTCCAGTGCAGTTAGTAGTGAGATGACTGATAAGTACTTTGGTGGTATGTACCAAGTGTAAGGGGATGGCTCAGTCATGAGAACCAGCCCAGATGCCAACCACACCCACCACCACCAAGTGGCAGTGAGGGTCAAG
>JAGGAS010000154.1:0-11738 GCA_017657355.1 Termitomyces sp. K1Ac | reverse complement strand
TATGTAGAAGCGGCAGCCTGAGTGAAAGGCTATATAGTCTGAGAAACAAGAGGAGATCGGGCCGGGAACGTACGTACATAGTAGAAGCTCAAAGCAGACCACGTAGATGGCATGTTGTCAGTGACTCGGAGCGGAGAAGCTGGCTGTTATCATTTAGGTCAGCTATCGTATTATGATCCCGGGCACCTTGAATAAAGTACATCAGCAGAGTAGAATAGTATTAATATTGACACCGCAGAAGATCTAGAATCGATTCATTACATATACTTCTCCTCGTCCATATCGTTGAACGGCCTGGCAGTGCGTTCCGATCTCAGCCCGTTCCTTGCCGTTTGCTGACTCAATTGTCCCTAGAACCTCTTCCTTCAGGTTCTTGATACACACCATGCACCTCTCTCAGTGCGGCATCCAGCTGCATTGTAGCACGTGCATCCTCATCGTCGAATAATACGACCGGACACGGCACACTGCTGCCTCCTCCCAGAAGTGTCTCCCAGTGCTTTGTTGCTTCTATAAGGCTGACCTTCAACGCGATAGTCTTGCCCTCCCATGGGTGTTGAACCTGACTACTGGAAGAGGCGATGGTGTAGTACGCCCATGGGGATCTGCCAGTGCCGCGCAATGGACCTTGTTGCGCTCCACCGTGCTCTTGGCATAGTGGTAGTGGATGAGATGATGACGGTGGATCTCTTTTGCACGGCTTCATCCAAGTCGTTGAAGTTATCCACCAGATGCTGGCAGAATCATATATTACCTACCTCTCACTATTGATCAAGCACAATATATCCTGGCCTCTGAGTCAGAGTAGGGCATAATATATGAAATACTTGTTGCCTCACGTGAGCTCCAGATCCTGAACACAGTCGCTGGTCGGCCCTTTGGTGATGTACTCACATCTGCCTGGGCTGTAGCAGACAGCATCGAGACCTCTCCGAGCGCCTTGGTAGGCAGGTCATCCCGACTTTTCATCGCTGATTCTTTGCATCATTTCCACGATGTCATCTCAGGTACATGTACTTTGTCACCACATTAGACCAGATCACGTACCTATAATTGTACCTTCTTTCCCTCTTGATTTGCGATGTTCAACGACTACTTTTTTGTTTATGTATTGGATGTATGTTCTGCTAACAAAACATGGTATGTTATACTCAGAAAACATGAAAACTTTGTAACATAGTTAGGACATTTTAAAACATTGAGCTACTAGTGATGGTGGTCTGATGTTCAATATGGTACTGGTCCCCAATGGGTGCCCCGATGCCTGTAGTCAACTTAAGGCTTAACCCGACCCACGCTGATTCGCACAAAACACGCAGCTGATGTTGAACCATGGCCTGCCGTTGGGCATAGGCTTGCAGACCTGTTGCGATATAGCTGTCAACATGATGATAGGTCTGCATAGCTTGCGCATGCCACATGCTCTGCTGGTATACAAAGAAAGCAAGAATCCTCCGCATCTCCTCATTGAGAAGCAGACATTCTTCCTGCCACCAGTGCGCACAAGCCCTTGCCTTACACCATTCAATGCGGAGAGCTACAAAATTAGTCAGTGACTTGCTAGCTTGATAAGCCTGTTTGGCGCACCTTCCTGTTTCCCTTCCCCTTCCATGGCATTGGCCTCTGACAGTTTCCAAATCCAGCTGACACTTCAAGCCCCCTCCAAGCGTGTGTCTTCAAACGCCATGATACCAACCACATCCGCCACGGTCAACTCCTGGAGCACATCATCCCATCCTATTTTGCAGAGTCATCTGCTGAGCTCCACCAGTGTGCCATGTATCTCATTGTATTTGTCTGTTCCTTGTTTGATGCGGTCTGTGACGGTTTGTATGAGAGCAAGGCTACGTGTGTGCATTTGTTGGCCACGCACAAGGGTATCCTTTGACTTGTACATTTGAGAACGTAGTAAAATTGCATGGCAAATCTCATAAAGTGTTTTGTGAGCCTGCGTGTAACATAATCTCCACTCAATATCTTGAAGTTTTGGGTCACAGTAAGCCTTCCCGCACATTGCCGATGGGAGATACAGCTTGACCTTGGCTGTTGCGACGTGTTCAGAATTCCCCAGTTGGTTGTCATGTAGCCAAAGAGTGGCAGCTAATGGCATGTACAAGACTTGTATTCCAATCCATGCCTCTATTTTCCAAAACAGTCAGTTGCTTTGTTCAATCACTTTGGAACGTTGGAGACTCATGGAATGGGCCCCTAAACTCTTTGTCTTGATTCTAAGCAGTTGCCTGTGAAACATCAGTTAAACTACCTCATACAGTGCGGACAGTGGAACCCACTGAAGATCCTCCAGTTCCAAACCCTGAGCAATGAGACGACCTGGCGGCACATCATCATGGACACTCTCCTGAATATTGGAGGTCAGATCTTCTCGTAGTCGGGCTTTGTCTTTGAGCGCTAGTTCCAAACGGACTTGACTCTTGGAGATTCCTGACAGGGTGGAGTGAACGGAGGTTGCAAAGATAGTCATGGGGATCTTACTTGGAGTGGTTGCCTCAAAAGGGTTGGTTGTGTGTTTAGGATCTGCTTCCCATGCATGAACCATCACTGTCCAATTCACAACATCTGCTTCAGGAAGAGCAGCATCAAAATCGTGGAAAGCCAGCACATGCTCCTCACGCTGAGTAACAGCTTGCTCAACTTTATGACGGAATGTTGATGCTAGGTAATCAATGGGATTCAGATTTTTACAATGCAGAACTACATGGACACACATAAAGTCATGATCTTACACCAATTGTAATCAGCAAAGTGATCGTCAAGGGTGTCACGTCAAGAACCCGGACCCATATCTTTGGTACTATTAGCAACCGCATTGATGGCTGCCCAACCACGTTCAGGAGCCTCCCCATCAGTGCGACCAACGTTTGGAGTAAAATTGAAAGAGAAGTCAACTTTGCACTTCTGGATATGTGCAATGAGATGAAACTTTGGCACAAGAAAACTGCAATGACCGTATGAGCGGTATTAGGAATATGTTAAGCTGGAAATACCTTACGTCAATTTCCAGTCAACATGGGGATCTGGTAATCCAAAATTACAAGCATAGAGTTCACAACGAGAACGGAGGTTGCAACTCCATTGGCATGCTATATCATAAGAAATCACCAAGGACTGTGGTGAGTTCTGGGCTATGGTCGAATAGAAGAAGTAGTCCATATTGACATATCTGGAAATATGTCAGTTTCGTCGCAATGATTAAAGTTCAGACATACCGCTCGCCCTTTTGAAGGTCACCCAAGGACAATGGGTGTTTCATGTCATGACGTGCGCACTTGGTCTTGCCTATGCTGCTGGCATTGATGCCCTTCCCACCTCTAATGGCCGCAGACTTGATAGCATTGTGATTGTTACACATGCTGGTGTCGTCAGGGATGCAGGGGATAAATTCTTTGAGGTAACATTTGAAGGCTGTGTCTTCAATGAAATAGGCAAAGCTACAATTGGGTTCTGGGTCCTTTTCATTACTTGATGTTGCAAGCCGTTTCAAGTGGAAGTTTGCATCAATTCCCATGAAGAGCAAATACAACCATCTAAAATGTGATTCAGCCATCCACCACGCATGAGAATATGGATTATTCCTTACTGTTTGTGGGGTGGGGCAGACTTCCAGTTGCTAGGAAGATTGATGCCAGGTAGTGGGCACGCTGGGCACAAGACGGCACACTCACCTGGCTTAGTACCTTTGACTCCTAAAGGATCATGGCCCCGTCCGCTCCACTTGAGCATCTTAAAGTGACGCCATTTGCGAACCATTCTCAGAAACAGAACATAGCGATCCTATTGAAAGATGATGTAAGCTACAATGCCGCTGACTAAGGAAAAAGAATCTACCGGTATAGTGATAGTTCCAAGGTTGTTAGTTAAGCGTACCAGAGTCTGATAGAATTCAAAGGCTGAGACCTAAACTCAAGAGTTGAAATTCTTGCAGGAGATTAAACGTAGCTGCCATCTTGGGATAGATTGTTGACGCAGGGAAAAGACATGAACAAAGCAGCTGAATGTGCCAGAATGCAACACAAGCACAGTTACAACAGCGGACTTCGATTTGGTGGAGCCCATTCATATGAAGAACAATAAAATCTCCAAGACAAACACAGTTTGGACAGGTCTCACCATTGGGATGACCAAGTTGAACATACAGCCCCAATTGTTTCAGGGTGGTGTGGGAAAAAACGATACCATTCCAAGACTAAGAAGAAGTTGGTAAGCAAAGTTAACAGTAAGCCGCAAGTAGATGTCTTACGCAATGAAATGGTAGTGCATAGTGGGCAGCAAGAATACAACTACCGCAACACAAGTGGAGGTCGGTACAGTCACGGCAGCGGTAGAGAGGATCACTACAAATTGTTCCTGTGTAGTCTGCCAAGCACAAGGCACAGCAAAGTGGAACCTTAGCTGGACATTCAAGCTGTAGCAGCTCGGCAAGATAAACGTCAATCTCTGCCTCTCAGATACGCAGCAGGTTGTCCTACAATCAAACATGAGTCAGAATGAGTTTGGAGCTGAAAGGAGAGTTGCTTGCCATTGCTTGGGTCCTTCGGCGTTTCATGAGTTCTTCTACGGCATCAACATTGTTTGGGTCCATCCAATGAGTAGATAGGCTATTGTAGACTTCATTTTGAAGTTCTAATGAGTCAGTGGCCAAATCAACCCCTGCTAGGAGATTGCTGGCCAGAGGTGGAGGGCCGCGGGTTGATTCAACAGAGATATACTGACGAGTCATTGAGAGGCCACTACCATGACTTCTTGGCTTGTATGAGATATGGTGCAATGGCATAAGAGTGGGCTGAGAAGACTCATGCAAAGTTGGTGGATAAAAGTCGTAGTCATAATCAAGCTGGCACCGCTTGGGAGCCATGATAAGTCAATGTGAGAGAAATTGTTAAGTAAAAATGCGTACTATGAGCCCACTATATATACATAGTGATAATATACAGTGAATTCTTGGGCCATGGAGGGTCATAAGTCATGTGCAGTAGTTTTGACGTTGTTCAGAAGTGATGATTCTTAAGTGATACTTGCTATTGGTCAGTGAACACCTCTCAAATAACAGGAACTTACACTTTAGAGACTGTGCTTGAGCAATACAGTATGTTAGGAGCCACAAAACAATGTAAACCATTGACTTGGATAGACACAAGCTTCCTAAGTAATATTGGCTATTGGTCGTAAACACCTCTCAAGTGACAGGCACTTACAATATATGCTCTAGAGACATGTGCTTGAGGCTCTAGAGACATGTACTTGAGTGATACAGTATGTCAGGTAATGAAAGCAAAAGTTAGTCATGAATAAACAAGGCAACGGTGTTACATTTCATATCACATGGTCAGATCATATGACATTTTTAAACTAACTAAGGTAACTTGATAATAATAAGTACTATGCGTTGCAAATGTATGCGACAAAAGTAAAGATTGAAGTCAAAGACCAAGGTCCTTCTTCTCAAAACTGAGTTCCATAGCAACGTCGCTAAGTTCACTAGTGCTACGGTGAAAGAGCTGGGCCCCTAAATCATTGACAAGGGCATGGAAACACTCTTCTTGTGTGAAGAGAAGAATGCGGCATTCTAATGGTGTGATAATAGTGTCATATTGCATGTGGGATAGTTCCTCCAATTTGAACCTATTGTGAGCCTGCATCAGGAACATTATGCGCTGATTAGATGTGTCAAATGGAAATATGCAAGAAAAAAAGCTCTGTAACGGACTCGTTGCTTGCGATCTTGCTTGAGACTTAAAAATTGTTCCCAGTTATCATACTGGGCCTCGGAATGTTCTTTTCTAAGGAGGAAACCAGCCCAAATCATCTGGTTAAAGTCAGATTTTAGTCACAATGATCATACTTGAAAGAGCTTATCTGATGATGAACAGTGTTCTCCCACTCCTTTGAATCAGTGAGAGGGCTAAAGCAATCTTGCCAGATGCGCCGGAAAAGCCAAAAGAATAACTTGAGTGCCTTCTCTTAAGATGCGTGCATATAGACCAGTGCGACCTGTTTCAGAAGAGAGGCTTGAAAGGGGTCATTGCACCATTGGGGTCCAAGTGTTACCCCAAGGGACAGATCTCGCAGTTTCCTTGGCATATCTCTCAGATCTGTGTTATTATAGCCGACCAATCAACTGAAACATATATGTCTAACTTACTGAGCAAATGCAGTGACCAAAAAAAAAACAAGGGTTGAAGTTTGGACCAATCAGACCCTTGATGCAACCCTTGATTCAACACATACAAATAATCAAAAGGCAGCCGAGTGGCTGAACATGCTTCCACTGTCACTGCTAATGGAGTCGTTCAGGTGGTTATTGGCCGCTTTTATATGCTAAGATACATTATATACTATCCCTCTAGATGTTACAAGAAGAAAATCCAGTTTATATGGGGTATTGAGTTTTCGTCAGACAAAGGCTGCATTACACTCCAAGTTCACTTATGATTTCGGCTTAACTTTTATCCCCAACCATTTCACCACTTCATTCATCCCACATATATGGCTCAACCTTGGCTATATCACACCCTTGAAGAGCATTGGCTTGCATAGAACACACGAAGCAAACAAAGTTATGACAAGTAAGTACTATTACAATCTAACTTTCAATTCTGGAATACTAGATTGGCTGGTAGACACAAGGAATCTATTTGTACTTGTCACAACAAGCAGTACAAAAGGCAACGCTGGTATGATTTCTAATCTAATTCTATTTCTGAAGTTTATAACCTCCTTCAGGGCTGCCCATGTTGCCGTCTTGGCCACTAAGTCAACAAGTGATCAAGAAAAGAGATTGACTGCCGACACCAAACAACGGTATGTTGCCATCATTGTTCCTAACTGCAGAGTTATTAAACTATTGAAATCAAGTAAGGAGCAATCCCACCTGACCTTTTGGACCCACAAGCTTGAAGCAATCAATTGTCAAGTGAATGAAATCATTGGCAAAACCACTTACCAATACTTCAAGTCTTTAGTCAACGAATACCTCAAGGCCAGTTCTCAGGACTCCACAAATACTGTCTTTGAGGATGCAGCTGTAAAGTTTAACGAGTACAAGACAAAGGTACAGAGTTGTCAGAATGAGATATTTGAGCTAGATGAGGTGGGAAAGTAATGGAATTGCGCAGAAGAGCTCATCGAGCAGATACGCCGTACAATTGCGTGGCTTGAGGATCTAATTTGCCAAATGTTGTTAAAACCCGGAGCACTAGCAAATGCGTATTCTAACAAGGAGCTGATGTACCAGACTCATTGAATACATACGCAGTGATGTTGACGTTCTTCAAGTGATGTCAATGCCGAGTTCATTCAAAGAATCATTTGATGTTAACAACTTTTTTTGAAGACTTAACAAACTCAAAGATTGTATAAGAATGCAAAACAACAATAGTATTCACATTGATGAAGATAAATGAGTATATACATCAGAGTGGTATCAAGAAATAGTAATGATATCAAGAAATATGGTAGTTGGTATTAGAAATGCAGCTGGGACACCCGCTCAATGAAAGCTGAGCTCAGTTCTTGACTTCGACAATTCCATCTGCTTGAGCCTGTTCAAAGGCAGCAAGAGCTGCTGCCCAGTTAGAATATCTCTGGACATAAAACCTGCTGACACCGTTGATGAGAGGCTGAACACAAAGCTTATTGTAAGGTGAGTCAATGAAACAGATGGTAAGAATCTATCACATACCATCCACAGAACCCCCAACACTCCTTCCTACAGTGACAGTATACTAGGCCTCATCAGAGCTGCTGGAGCTGCTGGCAGCTGGAGTGGGTGCGGCAGGAGCTGGAGCGACTGCAACTGTGACAGGTGCAGCGGAAGCTGGAGTGACAGCAGCAGGCACATTGGGCACAGTCTGAGCGGGTGCAGCGGTGGCAGCCAGAATAGGCGCAATTGGGCTGGGCTGGACAGGAGCAGGCTGGATAGGAGCAGGCTGGATGGGAGCAGGCTGAGCAGGGACAGACTAAGCAGGGGCAGCCTGAGCCTGAGCGGGGGCAGACTGGACAGCTAAGATCAAATATCATTAGAATTGAAACGAAGTACTTAAAAGAGGACTTACTTTTAGAATCAATGGAGATACCCATCTGTTGCAAGGTCATAATAAGGTTGGCAAGCTGAGATACGGAGATTGAGTTGGTGGAGCCGGTGTTTTGTTGAGCCATATTGGTGGTTGAGATTAGCCAAGAAAATTCAATATGTATTCAGCCACAAATGGCAACTATACAGTTAATCAGCAGATGCCGCGATCTTGGGTTAGACCAATCTAAGCAAGTAGGGTAAGTGATTGTGCCGTGCTGCGCAAGGACTTAGATTGGAGGTATGTATGCATGTTGGTTGTTGCTGATATCAATACTAATTGAGGACAAAGATGGCACCAGCTTGATGGACCACAGATGAGCAGAAAGACTTTCTAGAAAGTTACAAGAACAAATACCTTTACTATCAAGCATAGTCATCACTTCATAAATTCTGGCCGTACATTGAAAACAAATGGTTTAAAAAATGGCCTGCTGTGTTAGACAACAAGAAGGATTTTATCTCTGAAGAGCAAACACTAAAATTAGGATCAGTCATTGAAGCAAAGAAAAGAGTATGTAACGTTAATGATTCTTAATTGAAGCCAAACCTTAACTGACCTGTCTTTAGCAACTGAGAATCTGGTATCAAAACTTATCGCAAGCATTGAAGCATGGGACAAAGACCAAAAGTGTTTCGCTCAACTTTAAACCAAAAACTTCTTGTTGTCGACAAGTCACGGAGTTATACACATCAAAGTACTATGATGACAAGGTCAAACTCTTAGTGGAAGAAGAGTTGAATGCAATGGATTGCCCACATTACACCATTGCGGTTGTCAAATGCAATATTAAGAAGGCCTGGGAGGGTGAGTCGGAAGAAGTTCAGCGCGAAGTTATGGAACAATTCAACACAGATGCCAATAATACAAAGCAATACGCCAGCACTCCTTCAAGCTCGGTTCAAACCCTTAAAGAATATTCTTTGTGAGGCTGATTCTCCAATTACACTCACACCATATTCATGTTTACTTGTACATATAGAGCAATTGAGTATATTCTGGAAGTAATGCAACAAATCAGTCACACTTTATGGAAGCAGACAGGTTGGGTATGGACAATTTTAGGTGGTGGACCTGATCCCACCTATCTGGACAGACAGGTCCAAACAATCTTGTATGTCATTATTTCATTTATTGTTTCCGATTTGATAAATTTCCCACAGGTTTAATTTTGGTCGGAATGCACTTGATCACACCTTCAAAACACCTCATGATGATTTTGAGACCCATGTCACGAAACCGTTCACAGAATCCTGTTTCTGTAAGTAATCACTTGGATTATTTCCTTCCTCAATGACTGAACTGTTACTGTTACATAGCTTGTGAAGTATGTGCAGCTCGCATGGTGGTATCCAAGGATAATATGAGGAAGTTAGATGTGTGAACAACCAAGGACATGAATCAGGAGACACATGAGAAGGCAATTGTTGATATGTCATTGTTGGATGTCAAAGACGATGATGAAGAGCGTTGCAGTTTTTTTGATTGGTCGGCCATTGACCCTCAGTTGTTGAACACGCTCCCCACAAACACCCCACCCCCTGCGGCTTCACCTTCTCACACTGCATCTCAGACTACGCCCTCTCTAACACCGCTGCCCTTCACAAACACCCCGTCCCCTGCGGCTTCACCTTCTCACACCGCATCTCAGGCTATGCCCTCTCTAACACCTCTGGAGTCTCCCACCGAGCCACCTTCGTTCACTCCTATGACTTCAGCTTCTAATACCGCTTCTTTGCCACAAGATGCTTTGCCATTTGTCTTCCCTGCTACACTCTACGGGGCTTTGGTCCCCCTTCAAACCGAGTTGTGTTCATGCTCATCAAGCCCCGGGACAGAAAATGGAGAAGAAGAATGGAGTGAATTACTTGCTGGATTGAAGAAACGGCTCATCGCACCTGCCATCAAAGCCCCACCAACCAAGAAGCAGAAGATTGTCAAACCCCATCAACCCAAGTCTACTCTTCAGCAGACTATTGTGGAAAACATTGACAACGGCGACTCCAGTCGAGGCCAGTGCATGTGCAAGGCTCCTGCAACTAAGGAAGTTGTTTCACTGACTGTAGACATTGATGGAAAGCCTTGGAGAATTGTCAAGACCAAAGGGAACGTCAGGGCCAAGAGTAAAGATGCTCTGCATGGGAAGGGCAAGGAGAATGCACGGTAGGTTGTTAGTCTTCCAGTCACGATGCCTGAACTTATGTAGTTGCCTTGACAGTAAGAGGTAGGGTTGGTTTGTGTGTATATCTTGAGCGTTCTGTAAATGTTATTCTTGACTTCTGCCGTTGTTGCTTGTAGGTTCAATTTTTTGAAGTTATTGTACTTAGTAGTGACTTTATATATGGCACTCTTCTTGTGAATCTGTAAATGGGGCGTGATGCGTGAGAGCAGAACTGATTTACGTATAATCAGTGGAAAGAGTTCAAAGGTGTTTGGAACAGACCATATAACCATTGATCCAGAACAATAACTCAAGAATCAGGTATACATATATAATAGTAGAATGGATAAAGCAAACTTATAAAGAAGAATTATATGTTATATGTTATTTTATATGTTTCACTTCCAGGAAGTTTTCAAAGAGTCAAGAGATTAACAAAGCTTGGGAGTGATGTATATATAATAATAGTAGAGATAGAGCCGGCATATCGAGGAATTATATGTCATCAAATATGTTTTTTGTTGAATATATTTTCTGACATGGGTGAGTGGGATAACATTCAGGAAGATAGATGTTGGGATGTCATCCAAGGCACGGGTTTAGCATAAGACTCTATCAAATTCCAAAGATGAATAGAATGGTAAAGCCGGTGTGAGATCTCATATGGTTCAATATGTTTTGATAAGTTAAATAACATCTTATTTCTCGGAATAATTGGAAATGACATTTCAGGAAAATAGATGTTGGGATGCCATCCAAGACGTGGGTTTAGCATAAGACTCTATCAAATTCCAGAGATGAATAGAATGGTAAAGCCAGTGTGAGATTCCATATGGTTCAATATGTTTTGATATGTTAAATAACATCTCATTTCTTAGAATAATTGGAATGACATTTCAGAAAAATAGATGTTGGGATGCCATCCAAGGCGCAGGTTTAGCATAAGACTCTGTCAAATTCTAGAGACAAATAGAATGGTAAAGCTGGTTTGGAATCCTATATGATTCAATATGTTTTGATATGTCAAATAACATCTCATTTCTTGGAATAAAGTGTATCAAAAAGAATGGTTCCTCATCATGAATAGAAGGAGAGATTCTATGCATTTGAAGAATACTATGACATACAATAATATTTCCTGTCAATCGTACCTGCAGATTCAAGTTTGCAATTCAGAAATGATTGTGGCATGGAAAATGCCGAGAAGGGGCCTGGTGTGGGGTGCTGCGTGAGGTGGGGCACTGCGTGAGCAGCGTATAGGGTATGGCCATGTGCAGGATGCACGATAGCGAGTGCACAAGGCGGGGTACATCAAGCTATTGGTCAGGTATGGTACGTGTTACGTGGTCTGTAAACAAGAAGCTCCAATATATTGTGGCTGCCTTGTCATTACAAGGGCATAATATATCAAACTGACTGTATAGCCTGCTTACACCTGGTCTGTGCGCATGCAGAGTAGTATAAAAGGAGGAGGAAATGGGGGGATT
>JAGGAS010000152.1:0-11840 GCA_017657355.1 Termitomyces sp. K1Ac | reverse complement strand
ACTTGCTAATACCCGCCCCACATTACTATAGTCTCAATATCAAGCCTTACCAATAGCTGTCCTTGTTGGATTCTCTGCACAGCAGTCAGGTGGATACAGACACATCAATGGTCAACTTGTATAAGTATCTTGGAGTTATTATTGATCCCAAACTCTGTTGCAATGCTCACGCTCAGAAAGTTACAGCCAGCGCTGCCTGGTGGACACAACAAGTCTCCTGCCTATTGTGGACATCTGGAGGGATGCCCCCTCATTGGGTCCAACAGCTTTATAACACAGTTGGGGTGCCAGCTTTCACATATATGGCCGACGTTTGGTATACAGGAGTAAGCAACCCCGCAGATGGAACACAAAGGACAGGCTCTGTAGCCGTGGTGAACAAACTGCTGCCTGTCTAGAGGTGGGCAGCCAAGCTCATCACAGGAGCTCTGAGTACCACAGCAGGCAATGTGCTGGATGCCCGTGCAAACCTTCTTCTGGTGAATCTCCTGTTTTGCAAGGTCCTGGTCTGTGCCGTGGTGCATCTCTCCTCTCTGCCTTCTTCCCACCCCTTGCACAGCCCTGTATGCAAAGCAGCTAAGCGCTTTGTTTGACAGCACCGCTCTCCTCTACACAACCTCAACCACTTCACAAGGATTGACCCCCACACCATCAAAACTGTCCAGGCAACTCAATGGCATCCAAGCTACAGGCCCTCCCTCTCCACCCAAATTGGAAAGAACAAAGATGAAGCCCTGGCCATCATTACCAGGGCCCACAAGCATACCAAGGTATCAGTATACTGCAATGGCTCTGGCCACAAAGGGGGCGTAGGAGCTTCAGCTGTCCTATATGTGAATCATAAGGAAAAGGCCACACTAACCTACCACCTCAGCTCTGCTGCAAAGCACACCGTTTACAAGGCAGAGATAGTTGGCTTCTCCCTTGGCATTCTTGCAGGCATGGGTCATCACATAGGTACCTCTGCAATCATTGGAAATGACAGTCAAGCAGCAATTTGGGCGCTTACCAACCAGCAACCCCACTCAGCACACTACCTCCTCAACCATGTTCATGACACAGCAGAGTCCCTACATTGGAAGATCAACCAAGCCATCCACGCATCAGATTGACATTCGGCAATCAAGGCAGACAACAAGTGGACCAATTGTACCAGAGGTGTCATTGACCTTTGAGTGATTTGGACACCAGGGCATGCTGGATTTGCCCCCAATGAACAAGCAGATGAACTTGCAAAATATGCCGCCCAGGGAGCTTCAAGCCCAACAAAACAGCTCCCAGTCTTCCTGCACAGAAAACTCCTCCCGGCCAGTATACCTGCTGTTTGCCAGACCTCACTGACAGACACTCTAGCACAATGGAAACATTGATGGAAGAAATCACCATGCTACAAGGCCACCTATAAAATTGACAAAACACTGCCCTCAAAGTCAATTGTGCTCAACCAACACCTATTTCGCATCCACCGCTCCGACACCCCAACATGCCAGCACTGCCTGGACCTATCGGTTGAAACAGTCTGCCACTTCTTAATTGATTGCCCACACTACTACCACAAATGCCACGTCCACCTCCACACCAAACTATGCCAAAAAGCTGAGTCCCTCAACTTCCTTCTCTTGTCTCTGGCTGCCTTAAAGCACCTCCTCAGATTCATCCAGAGTATGAAAAGATTTACCAACACCTCACCCCCAGCGACCAGTCAAGCCAGCCGCACCACGCAAACCCCGTAAACCAACCAAGTTCTATTTGATCATACCCTCATACATACCCATCCATAATCAACCTTACTTCTTCTAATAATGATGGTGTTTGACCCTATCCCTCCATCAAAGCTCCTCCACCTCAGCTTCAACCTTGGCAGGGTGTACGTCGCTTCGCTCATCCCCTCCCAGCTCGCCGCCACCCAGTGAGCTTTTGTTGCCACCACCACAACGTTCAAACAATCCCAGAGCCTCTTAGGGTCTTAAAGACAAAAGCAAAATGAAACCCAGAGACAAGAAAGCAGAAGCGCATACAACAACATATTCATTGATACGCCACTTTTTAGGGATATCCTGTTCTGGTGATGTGACAAGGCAAGATTAAAAGTCTTCAATGTTGTTTGTGAGTTCCTTAGAGGATATCGTTGATTGTTCAACAGGGAGGCTTTGTGCTAAATCTTCACTGTTTGTATCAATTGACAATGGGTCGTTCCGCGTCTTTGCCACAATGCTTATAATTCATCTCGGGAAGTGGTTCTGGTAGGGCGGGATCAGAGCTACTAGTAGAGTTGGACTTGTTGATGTAAAGAGCATAATTTTGAGCGTCCGCAAAGATTTCAGTATTGTTGGGGTGATAATGAACAGGTGTTGCTGAAGAAACCTCGGGAAAGTGATCATATCTTATAATGGATAGTTCTTACCAGTATAGATAGAGATGTTGCTGGTATTATTGCATTCAGCGCAAGCCTCACGCATGTCGTCAGTGACCATGAGGCATAATCGCTAGAAGTCATCGTGTCTATTGTAATGCAATAACTACTGGGACATTTGTGGGATCCATTCCTCAGTCACGTTGTCCCTTTGATGAGTACTTTGCAAAGAAAGCCACCTCTGCAACTCTTCACATAACAAGATGGGGTTTTTCTGATGGTTGGAGATATGTTCTAGCACATACCGGTCGCATGAGCAACCACTTTTCATATTTCTGAGGAAGCGACGAGTCCGAGGCTAACTACTGTATATCTAAAATGTAGGTCCAAAAAGAATATAATATAGTAGTTTGACTATAAATGGGTGAGGAGGGAGGGTGTTCGAAAAACAGAACTGATAAGTAACTACGACTGGTAAAACAAACATGGCCTAATGAGTGGACTGCCTATGCAAATGAACTGTGTTCTGTTTACTGAAAACGAACGTTGCCAGGTGTTGAAAACACTCTAGATAACAAGTTCGCGGCTGAATATCCGTTGATGAGTGTCAACCCATCGGATAAACTGACTGAATTATAATTTTGTGTAATAGTGAACTGACTGAATACTGATGATTACTTCGGCGGTGAGATATTCACTATCATGTGAAGATAATGAAGCTGCGAACTCTGAATCTGACTGCGGGATGCTCACCTGAGCAACGGCGGTGGTGGTGGTAGTGCAAGACCATTGCACGAGGGAAAAATGCGAGACCGTCGCATTATGAATGGAAATGTGAGACCTCGAGCCCTACTGTTCTCAACCCAGCATCCGCCAAACAATGGCACTGAGCCGAGAACGGCCTTTGATCCCGTCTGATGTAAACTGAGAGTGGGTTGGTGATTGATAGCTTGCCGTGCAGAGGCCTCCGAAATCGCTCCTTATCCCTAGAACACGCGATTACGACGAACCCTACCATGGGCATGGTTGATCTAAACATCCTGACAACACAATATAGACAAGCAAGGATAGACCATTTGGTTCGGAGCTTTCCGTAAAGGCTTTGCAAGGTCACGATGATTTCACGTGATGACATATTGTTTACTGCCCCCGCCGAGTGGCGCTTCTCTATACTCGACCACTACCATGGCGATTTGTATTTTCACGCGTGCATTCCTTGCTAAAGCCTACGAGCTCATATTCGTTCTCGTTTCCGTCCTAGGAAACTTGCACGAACTTCCTCACCCAGACCCATCTCAATTTCCTCCCCTCTTACTTCTCCCTCCGCCCCCTCCATCTCTTCCGCCCCCTCCATCTCTTCCGCCCCCTCCATCTCTTCCGCCTCCTCTACCCACTCGGACCATACCGTATCTTCTACCAACACGAACCATTTCCACCTCCCCGCCGACGTCTTTCGCCAACTACCTTCTTTCCATAGGCCCTCTCGTGTGTGGCTCCATGCTCATACTCGTAGCCGTGGCCAGTGGACTCATCATAGGCAGTGGGTTGATCTGGCGTCGTGCAGCTTATCCATTATCCCTGCGAAACTCCCTCAAAACCCGCTCTGTTGCGCTTCGAGGTGTAATGTCACCACTTTCCTCATCAGCTCTCGCGTATCACCATCTTCTTCTTCGATGGATTGCTTTACTTCGAAATCCTATCAAATCCTTCTTCAAAAGATCTCCGTCGAACACTCGTCCCGCTCTTCTAAGCCCTCTCGATAATGACCGTACCGTCATGTTCGCAGCCGTGGCTACGAGCACTGCATCTATCGCCTGCAAGGCTATCTCTCATCTTGCATCATATCGAAAGACTGCATGTCTGAAATTCAGGCGGTTTATCTGCGCCGCGCTCGGTGATAATCCAGACCTTCTCCAGAAACTCGCTGATCTATCTGTGCAATACGACAAATTGAGTACTCGCGCAGCCCGTGCCAAAGCTCGAGCAAACCGGGCTCAAGCTCGAGCAACTCAGGCTGAGGCTCAAGCAAATTCTATTGAGTCCCAGATGGTTGATATCCATACCCGATGCGTCCAGGCTTATGAAGAGCTGGATCGTGTTAATACAGCCCTCTTCGACTTCATGGAACGCTGTGCGTATCTCGACACTGAGAACCGCATTCTCTCAGGCACGGGTGAACCCCCTGATTGTATGTCTGTATTTATGTCAAGTGTCCTTGTGATCTCACCTTGACGTTCTTAGATGATCAAGCACTCCAAGAAGGTGCATTCGATGAATGGTCTTCTGCAGTTGTTTCTGGTGCAGCTGCCTTCCCTGTTCCCCACCAAGGCGCAGCACCCAGTTGTGAGTCTTTCCAGTTACTCTTCCTTTCACTGATTGAACCCGCTTTTAGACGATTTGAGCGTACCCCATGGAGCACCGGCTGTTCATCTGACGGTGACAACCATTGAATCCCAAGTCGTACATCCAGATGGTGAGTCCTCTCTGTGCCTGTTACCTCTGATTCTGACAAATTTGTCTACAGATAACTCTAATGCGCTGCAAAACGTGGATCCAACAACGCCCACCCAAACTCAAGTTGCAATCCTTAATCGCAAGTTTTCTTCACACTATGGCTACAGATTAACTTACTCCTCCCAGATGATTTGAATGTGCCGGAGAACACACAACATGCAGAAATGACTGCTCAATTACAACTTGAGCACCTTAATTGTACATTTTCTCTGCTTTTGTTAGATTCAATCCTTAATGACTCATTTTCAGACGAATTAGATCTGCAGCCAGAAACCACCCCTACTCAAGTCCAAATTCATACCCCGGCACCGTGAATTGTCTCTTCTTCTGTTACCTTCAATCTTGGCTGACATACTTCGAGATGATTTAAACCCGCCTCGAAATGTTCGTCGAGGAGTAACGACCGAAATCCAAGTCATATATCGAAATGGACCTCGAGATATCCATGTAACAACTCCTCAATCCCAACTTGCTCGCCAAGATCGTAAGCCATCTTTACGTCTCACTATTCAGGGCCCTCATATATGTCATATAGTCAATGTTCGTACGCATGAAACTCATCGTAGAAGATCAACTTCGTCGCGAGATCGAGCAGAACGTCTACATCGTAAGTTATCCTACACTTTGTAGGCTTTCCAACTGACAATTCTTCAGACATTTCAAATCTATCTAGCTGGCGCCGAAACAATAATCGTCATGGAGAGACGTCCTCTCAACATCCAGTCGTGAATCTACCTCGTGAGGATTTCCTGAGCATCCCAACTTGCTCTATCCCTATTCTGACCTGCGTTATCCAGGCATTGCCTATGAATCCAATGGACATACCAATCAAAGAGGAACATCTCGAAATAGTGAGAACACTGTGCTTCTCTTTTCTTCCAACCCTAACCCGCCTTTTTAGCACGTAGGCCATAATCATACTTAAGAAGGAAAATCCTATCGAACTTGCACAGTCTATTAGTATCATACACCTCAGACATGCTTACTTGTTCTTTGGCGGCAGCATTCACTGCGGTCAGAGTGAGCTTAGGAAGGGAATGTTGATGTTGGTTGGATCATCTGTACAATTCAAACGATCAGAGAGATGGACAACTGAAGCCAGCCAGAACAGACGTACCAGATGGTCTTTGACTGCTTGAGGTCTATAATCGCCGTTGGAGAAAGCTTCAGGGAAAAATCGAACTAAACGCACGTAATCGTTAGTAGCACCATAGACAAGATGAACTGGCATTCGTCGTGTACCGAGCCCATAACATTATACACACGATTGGACCAACAAATGCATCACGATAGCATGCCTATGAGTGTCGTTCAGGAATAAAGTCTGTAGAACAAGGATGAGACGCACTGTTTCCTGTTTACGATTACATTTGAAAGGCGGTGGAAAGTGACCATATGCCATCTTTCTGTACTAGAGGATCAGAATTTATTGGGCAGGCCGTAGAAATCCTAACCACTCACCACAAAGATCCTAAGCACACGATCGTCCCAAAATTTCCAAGCCGGTCGGCTTTGAGGAACTTGTACGCCTCTTCATATGAAGGCTAGATATCTCTTCAAGTGCGCCATTGACGAGCATTCGAGCCGGCTCTCCCATGAACTTTTGGTGTATGGTCATGATTTCGCAGAGAATGAGAGATTCAAATTTGAACTTTGTGTAGCTAGCCGAGCGCAAGTAGTCTTTGAATCGATTAGAGCTGGAATAGTGAAGGAATGGAAAGAATGACAACGAACAGGCAGACTGCGCCCATAGGGAAAATTCCCAGTGCCCACTGGAGACAGCGCGTACTGAAGTCTACATCCACACCTGTTCCGGAACCAGTCCGATGTGACAAAAGCATGAGGGACTTACAGATAAGCTCGTAGCCTAGCTGATGAAATACACTTCTGTCGCGATCGAGTAAGTGCGTCTATCGTTAGCTCCCACGTGTGAAAACCCGTTCCGTAATGAGTGTCATGAGGGATCGTTCAAGTATCCTGGAGTTCGACTTCCAGGAACGTTTGGTGGTGATTAGGAGGGAGCAGTGGGCACGGGAGTCAGATGTATAGGATTGTGAAGAGAGAGCCATTGCTAGGCAAGCAAGCAGAAAGGGAGGCATCAATGAACTGATGATCATAAAATCACAAAACAGTGAACACTGACAGGCGCGCGCATCATAAATTTGATGCGGCTTTCGTACGTGTATGTATGACATTGATAATCTCATCTCTCCCTATCTCTCCGAAATCTTCCGACAAAAAAAGAGATTCAAAACCATACGACAAACACATTCTGGTCCATTCCGCTGCGATCCCTCTTGCATTTGTCTCCTCTATCAATATAATCACCATGTCACGGTGAAATCTCTGGAATTCGAATAGACCGAATTCAATCCCGATTCTCAGACTACGGCCTGCTGGCTGCAACTTGCTTGTGTGACTTGAAACTTGTACAAGTGCTGACCTTTCGCTCCTATGCTCATCCGTTGCTCGCGGCTGTTTCCTTCTTCTCGTGGAGTAGTATAAATCTTCGAACTTCAGACCTACTGGCCCTCACTTCCAATTCTTTTGAATAAAAGATAGTTTCATGATCTAAGAATGAAAAGCATCTATGTCGGTCTCCTTTCACGACGTTGTAAATAAGATTCTCTCTGCATAAAGACCATGACTGTCTCGACCGTCCGGTTCCGCTGAGGATTTTCCCACAAATACTCTTGGTCTTCCGTTGGGGGGGAAAGCTTATCTCATATTGCGACATTCTCACATTGAGTTGTTTATCTGGACACATTTAGATTACGTTAGGTCAATGTCCTCATAATCGTATTCTCCTCGCATGTCAACATCGGCATCTTGTAGCTGCAATTCACCTGCTTCATACCCCCTTATCCACTGTGCGTATTTCCGGATTTTTCTCTATTTCCTTGTTTCCCGGTGAGTGTCCTACAAACCACGGTTCAGCGTGTAGAAGGACTGTTCATCAAGGTCGAATCGTCGATGTGACAAAGTATCTGCTGACGTCTGGTAGATATTTCGACGCGCAGGTTGCACCACTTTCTGAGTACATGGATTGATTCTCTCAGTAGGCTTGTTACCAGCCTGTTCAATCGTTCTAGACCTGGACAGGCTGATGACGAAACTAGACTAATTCTCATTTGAAGATTTACGGTTGAAACCGACCCCTCGATACACAGGTCTAAGCTGAAGTCCTCTGAGGTCAACGAGCTAGACAAATCAATCCCACGACAGCATTAAGAGGACAACGAGAGGTATGCCTCATTCAAGCTGTGGGATACGATGCGTTTGAATCAGCGTGGTCTCGGTAGAAGCGTCACGACCTGTGATGGACTCTTGTTGACAGTTACAAAAAGCCTAGCACTGCAAAACGCGTCCCTTGTCGATGCCGCTATACACCTGTTATAAGGTGACTTGTGATTCCATTCTACTATGGCCACAAGACGCGTCTGTGAGTCAGATTTGACCCATCTGATTGTGGTTTTCTTACCGATTTGACGGCTTGTGCCGGCTCATGTCACAGGGCGGGCGGGGCACATCACTAGACTCATCAACACGCACTAAGCCTTCTCCAGGATCAGATCAATTCAAACTTTCGTTGTTCTGTTGTCGTAAGAAGTCAAGTTCTGCCGCGCACGGTATCTTGACTCGATATGAAATGTCAGCAAATGTGAAACCCTTTTGCTGAACATGACTGGCATAGGCGTAATATTACGCTGAACCTATTGGTTCACATACTGTGTGCTACCATGTCCAGGACCCGGTGGGACATCTTTCATTTGAGCGTATGTAGATTCCATTGTTCCAACTGGTCGGATTCAACTCGACGACTTCACTAATTATTCAGCTCCGACCATCACGAACTACCAAACTCTCACAAACTCTCGGGAACGATACGGAAACTTGAAGGACTCTGACGGACCGACGCTCCATCAACTAATGTCTCTCGGCTTGGATAAGAGAGACGGCCTTCTTGTAACGAGGTTTTATTGAACAGCTGTAAGGTTTGGGATGACTGCCAAACGGAGTAAGAGTTTTATTTTCTGGCGCCACAAAGAGAAAGTCTACATACCTTATAGTCCCATCTGTGTTCTCGTGGACGGGTTCAATGATCACACCATTCTCGATGGATTTGGATATATCTAATACGGCCAAGGACATCGCGCACGATATGAATACTGAGGCATCCGCAAGATGTAATCCTTATGCAAGATCATTAAACAATGATTGAGGCCTGATGGGCATGGCTGTACCTGGACAGGTGCTAGACGACGAATCCGTTTAGACAGTACAGAGTGGATGTTTGGAAGAACTTTACCGTCTTCCAAATCCAAAGCAGATATTCCGAGGGTCTGTCTCAGCTGGCTTATTTTCGGCTGCGATGAATCGCTCCGGTTTGAATTCATCAGGGTCAGCATAAATTTCCGGATCGTTCAGAAGTCCTCTAATCAATTGAGAATAAACTACTGGGTTTTTATGCGTGTATACATTGCTCCACTCACCGAATGTTTACGATCACAAGGGTACCCTCAGGAATGAAGTAGCCATCATGGACATCGTCCTTAGTGCAACGGTGCGCCACACCTGGACAATAAGTCGCTCAAAGGATGATTATCAAAACATCACCCACCAGTTGGAACGACAGCATTCCAACGAAGGACCTCCTTTGCAAGGGCATCCACGTAGGGCAGAAATTGACGGTCCTCGAAAGTAGGAAGCCGATCGTTTCCAACAACTGAGTCAATTTCTGCCTGGGCTTTCTTCATGACTTCAGGGTTCAATGCCATGGCAAGGAAGAACGAGTATATGGCAGATACGGTCTATCGGAAGATGTCTAGATTACGATAGCCTTAGATCGACAAGGTACTCTTACGGTATCGGCGCCGCCTTGACAGTAACAGAACATCAAGAAAATTTTTGACCTCTGAAAGTAACGTACCTGAGTACAGACTGGCCGCACTCCACTTGATGTCAAATTCCTCCTCGGGATCAACGTTTTTACTTTCTAAGAGGCTGGATGTAAACGAGACCTGCGCTGTACCTGCGGCCTATGGAGAATGAGACGAGAAGTTGAAGACGGACCGCGTATTGTACCATTGAGCGTTTCACAAACCTGTAAGGACGGTCCACTGTTTCAGCCAAGGTCGAGGCCCATTCCTTCGCTGTCCTCTTGAAACCAGCTCCAGGAAACCAAGACGGAAGATGGCGCACTGTGAACGTGTATGAAAAAACGCGGCTTGGACTACGGAAGAGTCGACTTACAAATTGGTAGAACATCGACGAGCCAGGCGCCAGGCGTTGTGGCAAGAGAGAACTGGTATGTGGCCTTGTCGGCAAGCTCCACAAAGGGATCGTTCTTCTCCTCAACCTCATATCCATAGGAGATCCGAAGAATGATAGCTCCCGCAGTGCTGGTAGAAACACAGTGAACTAAGATAATGTAAGAGATACGCGCTACTTACTGCCGAATATGTTTAGGGAGGTCAGCAGGGTCCGCGAGAACGCGTCGGAGGAATTTGTGCGTCTCAAGCTCCTCGATATAAAAGAACTGCTTCATACTAGCACGGCTTCCAATAATGCCACGAAACCAACGACGGAAACGACGGAAGCGGTGTCCATAGGGTACAAGGACGAGCGTATTCTTCCAGCCGACGAGGTTTCCTCCCATCTGCAACACAGGGCGATCAGAATAAATATCACTCTTCTTGTCAAGCATCTCATTGGCAATTTTTGCGGAGTTGAGAATAACAATAGACTGGCCGAAGATCGTTATCGAACAAAGGTTTCCTTCAAGGTTGGGGAATATTAGTCGTTGCACAATCAATCAGGATCAGCTTAACTCACCGTATTGTTCACCCCATCTTTTGAATATCCTCCATTCCTGCTTCGAAGGCATATCCAATACATTCCCAATCAGAGGATATCCCTTCGGACCAGGCGGGAGGGGACCTCGCCGTATGCGACGGACAAGCTTCGTCACAATAAATACACCAAGAAAAGCGCAGAGCATGTCAAGGAAGTTGATGTCGACCATATCAATAGGATAGGACGATGTTATCTCGGAGGTAAGTCAGACGATGAAGGCGAGTTGAATTTTCGGACGACCAGAATTTCCAATCCAATTTTATGCAAATCCCTTCAGCAGTTTGAGATTAGATCATTGAGATTTCCGGGGTTCCGGAACATTGGAATATTCCAGTTTTAGTATCCAGTAACCGAACATACTTTCAGGCAGCCAGAAGTAGAAAGTGATCACCTTCAAGGGGTCACTTTTGAAGTTTGAATTCTCCAGTTCTAAATTTGATATCAACGCAACGTCTTCAAGACTGAATGTTATGCTCCATACAATTGCTTTTCTGACACAACACATGGTATTATCACTCCTCTTCGCCGAACATGACGGGTCATCCAAGATAGTACTAAACCTCTAGTTCCGTTTTCCAGCATGGTTACAAGGTTCTTGAGGTCTTAATGCGGCAATGTGGTAAGTACTTTACTTGATGTAGTTCCGAGCTTGAGAAAGCTTTGGATGCCGGAAGTAATTGAGAGGCCATTGCTGGACCATGAGGTCCAAGAAGATCAAGAAGCACTCATTTACACGGTCGTGTCGGTACATATCGACTAAAAAGCCTTGACGATTTCGATAACAAGACGAACAAACAATCACAAGCATCTATTCTGAGTATGTTTTTCCCATGTATAATTGCTCTCAATTCAAATACGTTACTTGGCATGTGAACTTGATATTGCTCCACACAAGGAGCGACCCGTCGCATTGCAGACTTATGAGTGGGTATGGCTTCACGGTTTTGGTATGTATATACCGTTCGGCGCATTGCAGACTTAATGAGTGGGTATGGCTTCACGGTTTTGGTATGTAGATACTGTTGACCTCCGAAGGAGCCGTGCTGACATCATGATATCGGTGATCAAATCTGTACACTGAGAGGCGCTCTATGCCAACTGTATATGTTGAGCTATT
>JAGGAS010000150.1:0-11903 GCA_017657355.1 Termitomyces sp. K1Ac | reverse complement strand
GTTTGCCAGCATGCGTGTGCCTGCTATCAGGCTTTTGGCCCTCGTTGTCATCTTCTGGACGTGTTGGTTGAATGTTAATCGGCGGTCAATGTGTAGTCCTAGGATTCTGATTGTTTCTCCCGCCCGTATGTCGACTTCTGTGCCGTCCGGCATTGGGAGTCTGATTGCTGGGGAGTATCCCCGATCCTGTCGCCATGAATGGTGCATTAATTCTGTCTTTTCTGGGGCTGTCGAAAGGCCCACTTTAATTAGCCAATTATTGACAAATATGAATGATACCCGTAACATTCTGATGTTCGTGTCCAGTGAGTTTGATGATACTTTGAGGGTGCCATCATCGATGTACATGGTAAGCGTGACGTCTGTTGGAGCGTCTTCCCGGGGTAATGTTTGTCGGGGTCTGTTCATGTTCGGTCGTGTTCTTCTTGCTTCCATCAGCTCGAGTATTTCGCTTCCATATATTATCGATAGAATTGGTGAGACTGGGGATCCCTGCGGTATTCCATTTTCCACCGCTCTCATGCTGCTCCTTCTCCCATCTAAACATACCGCCGCTTGCCTTTTGCTGAGGAAGGACGCTACCCACTTGACTAATGGCAATGGTATTCCTTTTCTTCTCATTTCGCGTAGTAGTCTTGTATGGTTTACGTTGTCGAAGAAGCCCGAGATGTCGAACGTCAGTACTGATGTGACTTTGCCGTGGTTATGTGCTGCCTGGATGTCTTCTATGTGTGTTAGTAATGCGTCATTAGTAGAGCTGTTCGGTCGTCCACCAAATTGTGTGGGCGGGACTAGGTCATCTCTTCCCACTAAATGACTTAGCCTTCTGGCTACTATACCTTCTAGTACTTTCCCCAAACACTCTAGTAGTTGTATCAACCGATACGCCCTTGGTTCCGAATAGTCCGGTTTTTTTGGTTTACGGAGCGCAACTGCAATTGCTTTTCGCCATGTCTTTGGGTGGTATCCTGTTTGCACGCAATGGTGCATGAGGGCGAATATGATGTCTTCTTCTGCTTCCCATGCCCATCTTACCGTGTTGAAGGGCTGTTGGCTTTCACCTGGTGCCTTCTTCGTGCTGTGGTGGTATATGGCTTCTCTTACTTCAGTGCGTGTGATCGGGACGTGTTGGTGATCATTCGGTTGTGTCCTCGTGAGGTCCGGCGGGTCGTTATTCTCGAGTTCGGGTGGCGGCTTGAACAGTGCTTCCCGTAGGGCATCGCACTTAGCCTCATGTTCCACTGCTGGCTCTCCGTTTGGCCTCTTGATTGCCGGGGATGGATAGTTCCTCGTTCCTTTGGACCACCCTCTAAATCCCCATATCGAATCTGGTGTTGCTTCTGCTAGCGTTCGATTGATCCAGTCACGTTTTTCGTGCTTGAAGAGCCTTCTAAAGTAGTTAGTTGTCTTTCGTATCTCGCGGTTTATCACCTCGCTTTGGGCTCCCCATCTCCTAGTGTGGGCCCTTTGTTGTTTGCGTAGTGTCGCCCTCCTATCATTGGCTTCTCCAAGTTCTTTGGTCCACCATGGTCTGGCCTTGTCTGTTTGTTTGCGTTCTTTGGCTGTGTTCGAAGTCGCAGTTTTCATGGCTTCGGTCACCCTTTCAACGTCTCCATCTAGTTCTTCGGGTGATCTGTAGGTGTTTAGGTCACATAATTTGCCCCACCTATCCTTGTTTTTGTTAATCTCCCGGCTGAACGTGTCTTGCCACTCTTCTGGTTTTACCTCCTTGAAGTTGTATCGTGTACCTGTGACATTTTCTATCTCGGTGGCCCCATGGTCTATTACCCATTTCAAGGCAAAGTGGTCGGACCCGCATGCTAGTGTCGGATCGATGGCCCATTCCTTTGTGGCATCTATGATCATCGCTTCTGTATTGGCCCATGTTAGGTCAATCACCGACGTAGCACCTCTTTTGCGATGTTCGTGGTATGTGCATTCGCCCTTTTTGTTGATTAGTACGTATCCTTGTTCGTGTAACCATTCAACAAGGTTTTTTGTGTTTTCTGGTGGCGTTCGGTCTCCGATGCTCCATAGGGGGTGGTGTTGGTTCCAGTCTCCGCTGATGATTATGGGTCTATCCGGAGGTAGGTTAACTGTTTGTAATCTGGTAGATGCGTTTGGGTGATCGTTTCCATGTTCTCGTGTGCGCGGTTGGCTGTATATGTTAATAATCGTAACTGTTGGGTGGTTAGCTTGTGAAATGTCTAGTATTTGCAGGTCAAGGTCTTTCGCCAGGTCAGATCTTAGTGTCACTGCAAAGTCCGGGCGGTTTTTGGCATATGCCATGACCCTCGGTCTCTTGTCTTTAGAAATGGTAGCGATGGGCAGTATTGGTGTCCACGCTCTGTGGGCCACGGGTCCCACTTGTTCGTTGCCTATTTCACCCCACCAGGGTTCGGTGACTAAGATGATTTCGAACCTGTCGACATATGTGTTTAGCATCGTATGGCATACTGTGTTGCTTCGGTTAGTGTTTAGCTGTGCAATCCGGATTGGATTTGTCTTCATAGGTGGACATTACTGTTTGTTTCCCTGCCGTTTTTCCTTTGGTCTTCCTCCACCATGTCATCCCAGCTCTCGTTATCCTCCCTATCTTGTGGTGGCTCGAGTGGCGCGAATTTGTTGAAGAATGTTTCGGTTGTGACGTCGTTGAGCATTCCTGTTCGTCCTGGTATGCTGGCAGTCTCGCGCGTTTGTCTGTTTGATCGGTTTACGTTGTTTGTGTTCTTTTTCTCGTTTTCATCGTTCCGCCTCACCTCTTCCCCTCCTTTTTTCTGCTTACCCTTTGTTTTCCCTCCCTCCTCTTCTTTCTCCCCTACTCCTTCACCATCTCTCCCCGCCTCTTTATTTCCTACTTTCTCCCCCTTCTTCCCCGCTTTCTTCTTCTTCCTTTCTATCCCACCCACTTCCATCCTCCCTTCTGCTTTTTCTCTTGCCATGCTCGCGTATCGTTTGCGTTCTGGGCACGACCTCTCGGTTGCTGGGTGGTCGCCTCCGCAGTTCGCGCATCTGGTGTTCTTGTCTTCTGTTCGCGTTCCTAGTTCAAAGTCTCCACTCTCGTCCATCTGTTGTGGTTCGTTGTTCGGATGTTCGTCTTCTCTGTGGTCTCCTGCGCATAATCGGCATTTTACTGGTTTCTTGCAGCGTGATGCGTGGTGTCCGAGAGTCCAGCAGTTGCTGCATTGTAGTACCGGTGGTCTGTCTGCATGTTGGACGACCTCGCAGAAGCTCGAGTACAAGGCAAGGTATTTTGTCTCGATCATGATCTTTGCGTCCTCTTCCTTTGCGAACTCCAGTACTACCGAAGAGTAGTCCTTCCATCTGAGGTCGGCTTCGGCTCGCATCCAGCGGGGCTTACCCATCAGCGTTACCTTCGTCATAATCGGGTTGAACTTTTCGAGTTCTTCCAGTAGGCCTTCGGGAGTGTGCAAGCCGTCGTCTCCGCCGCGTCCAGTCCATACCCCGTTCACTCGCACTCTGTATCGTCTGTCATCCGTGACCATATCGATGGTGTGGGCCGGCACCCCGAATATGTCTATGAACTCTTTCGCATGTTGGCGTAATTCCTTGCCTGTCTGATCTTCGCGTAGCATCAGGATAAGATTCTGGTTGTAGTTGTAATGCGCGGAGGCTACGCGCAGATGTTTCGCGTTTTCCAGGTGGGATAGTCGGTCGTTTATCATGTTGACCAGACTGCGCGGGTTTAGGCGTGTAGAGTCGATTTTGGTTTCGCGAGGGATGATTATTAGTCGTGCTGGGTGGTACTGGTCTCGTGGGGTTCTGGGTTTGTTGATCTGGCGTGTCGCTGTCTGTCTTGCGACTTCGGCTTGCACTTTGGTGGGCTTGTAGACTGGTCCTGTGGCTATGACCGTCTTTGTCCCTCTGGCCTCTGGTTGTCCTCTCTGGTTCTCACCGTTCTGCATCGGCTTCGCTTCCTGGCAAGCTACCAGCTTGTTTACTGCCTTGGCTAGTTCCTTGACGGTTGAACGAAGCTCTGCGGTTTCCTGTAGTGCACGCATGGAATCAGCATTCTCAACAGTTTGTACATTTTCACCTGACTCAATGAGCTCCGGCATGAACTTCTTCGCTACCTCGTGTGCGATTTGTATCGTTCGCTTGTCCCACGCGTAATGGTCGGAGAAGCGTTTCAGGTCGTTACGCAGGTTTTCGAGTTGGTGGACTACAATTGCTTCGGCCATCGCTGCGGTTGGCGTTTCATTGTTCGAGTCCTCCTGGGTGACGATTAATTGGTGTTCTGCGTTGTAGTTGGCACCTTGAGTGCGTTTTCTGGGTCGTGTAGGGGTCTTCGGTTCCTGAGAGTTATCGAAGGTATCGGTTTCCCGTTGTCTGCGTCTTCCTATTAGCTGTTTCGCAGGCGATGTGTTCATGAATTGGTCTCTTTGTGTAACCGGGGGGTCTGGCGACCCTCCTCTGTGAGTTATATTAACGCCTTCGCTGTACATGAGGACTGCAGGTCCTTTCACCTCCCTTCCGACCGTGGGAACTTTCCGGTCAGATGGTGGTAGCGGATCAAGGGCGTTTTTGCACAGAAGATACGACTGTCATTCAAGCAGGGCAGCTCAAACGTCCGCAGGAAACATATGACTCAATCAACTGCTTAGCGCTTAGGCAGCGCTTAGAAGTTAGGACCCGCAACACGGCGTTTGATGGATCACTGGACTCGTGCGCCTTGGCAGATCTACATCAATGTTTAATAAGTAGACTACTTACTTTATAAGGATGTAACTAGTGACAGCTCGGATAAGTATGGGAGGACCGCGGGCCGCACCTACATCTCAGTTCAGACGTCCTCAATACTATCCACGCAACTCCGACCACGAAGCCAGCTTGAATCTGAAACGACTGTGATGACCTTCGCTTACCAGACTGGACAGCTCAACAATCTCATTCCTGAAATATATCCCATTATCGCGGAACATCTACCACTTGATGCAACACCGTCTACACTCCTTGCGCTCGCTCTGACAAATCACCATATCTTTGAGATCGTCTTACCTCTGGTATACTCTCGTCTTATCCTGAAGAACGAAGACGATGCTATCCGTGTCCTTCAAAAGTTACTTGCCGATTCGACGCTAGGTCGGATGGTGCACGAGTTGCATATCATGTCCGACCTGTCTCTCGCCACACGTAATGGCGAGAACGCATTTGACGTCGTCAAAGGGGTACAACAGGTTATTGAGGAGGGTCTTCTCCCCTTCATACACACGTTAGAATTGCGTATCGGTAGATCTTGGCATTATGACAGAAAATTTGATGTTGTGAGGGGATTCGGCCACCTCACACTCGAATTTTGGGCTGCGATCAAGGGTAACTGCCCTCAGTTCAAAGCCCTTGTGTTAAACGGATTTGGGGATGATCCTAATGACCCATGGCTTGACAAATCTGGTACTCTTGAAGTTTCTGTGAGTTGATGAACTGTGCTCCGACTGACCAATGCTAACAGAAGTTTTTATCTATCTCAGGGCCTCACAAATCTTTCAGTGCACTTTCTGCCATTCATTGGCAACATTAGTGAGGATGGATGTGAAAAGCTTATGAAACACATCTCGACCCTATCCTCTTCCCTGCATACATTAAATTTGATTCTGAATTCGAGCGAAAAGACTGACGTTGCACCCATTCTTGCCTTACGCCTTCCCAAGCTCCGATCCCTCACGTTGTCTTCATTTCGTGAAATTGTCACAGCAGATGCCATGGCATTTTGGGAAAGCCATCCTGGGCTCCAATATATTGATCTTGGCCAGAACGACGATGATTTCCCATGGTTCTCACGGGAACTTCCCGCCAACTTCCTACCACATCTTCGACATCTTCGAGTCTGTTTTCATCAAATTATTCTTGTTTTCGCTATCTGATCTATTAGCCAGGCCCGCTTCAACGACGTCCGATCCCTTGCACCAATCCTTCCTCAGCTTCTCAGCCTGTCCATTTTCAGAAGTGTGAATGCACAAGTCCCATATCTTCTACGATCTGTTATCCCAGGTGGTCTTCCAAATCTCAAGAGCTTGGACATCGGGCAAACATCATCATTTTGTAAGAAGGATACTGTGAATGTTGAGGGAGCACTGTGGTATGAAGATGCAGAAGGGGTATTCCACGAAGTCCCCCGGAAGAGGAAAAACCGTCTTAATGATGGACATTTATTTGCAAACTACGTCCATTCCATCTCCCGTGGCGCGCCTAATCTGGAAGAATTGGCATTCTCCGTGATGAAAAAAGATCAACTTGAAAAACTGGTACGTTGTTTTTAATCCAACCAATTCGTCACAGAATCGGACCTCGATTGTTGAATAACTTTTGATATGTAGGTCGGAATCGCGGAAGAATTCGTGGGATTCAAGCAACTTAAGAGGTTCTATTTCATGGGCGGAGATACGCTTTTCTCTGATATCGAGGAAAATGTTAAGATTACTTTGCTTTCAAAAGCAAAGCAGTTCGCTGCGGCTGTCCCGAGTCTGGTTTCTTTCACCGACACAAACGTCCAGTCAATCCCGTATGCAACTGTTTGGATTGAGAGAGATGAGAGTGGGGGAGTCGCGGGTGCATCGTTCGGAAAGGGATGTGGACTGTTGATTGGCCATGAGGATGAGGCGTTCCCCGCACATCCAGGCCCTTAGCAATTGACCGTTAGACTAATAGTCACGGGTCCAGAATTTAGCTGGGATATAGAATCACCTGAAGTGGTGTACAGGGGGTGAATTAATTTTTCTTCGTATCCCGAGGCTGTACGATTGAGAGGGAAGACTTGTGGCGGAAATTGCAGTGGTAACTCCTTTCTATGTATCTTTCCCGATCAGCAGGTTGTGGTAGCCAGATTCCAAGATATTACTAACTCCATCAAACTTAGGGCTTTGCCACATTCGCGCCACCAGGGCCTCTCCGTGAGCCTTCCGAGACAGGCGTCAGAGAAAGTACTTACTTGAATCTTCATCTTCATATACATTTAAAAGTTGACATAGACTCATCTGATCTTTCATGGAGAAATACAATGAACTGCGGCTGGTCCGTCCAATTTGTTGACGCCGCCTGATGGGAAGGTTTCATTTAAACTCAAACGACTTAGTGGCTTTTGAATACCCTGTGAGGACTTTAATAAAATTAATCGATTCGTACTTGGGGTTCATGCGCGATAAGTACGCCGCGCCAATTGACCAAACTGGGGCCTACTTGTGAGTACTACCGCTCATATCTCAAGCTCACTATCATCTCGAATTTCACACCGTTGATGTTCAACAGGTGATGCATCTCATGTTCTCATTATATTACTATGTATGCTCCTTTTCGATGTCTTCCTATGTACAAATCGGCTTGCTTCGATGCTGTTCTCAACCTACAAATGCAGGTTACATAACAACAAACATCGCCTCTGTTAGCAGCTCAGCCTGCTTGGGAGACGAGCTTTCACATTTGCCTTTAACTTGGCGGCGATACGTTGTTGCTTCGCCTTATGTGCTGCCTCATTCTTTGCAATATTCTGTTTCTTCGAGTAGAGGATAAATTTCTCCTCAGCAAATTCGATTGACTTTTTCAACTTGGAAGCGACCCATTCAGAATCGAGCGCAAATGGTCCATTTAAAGATGTAGCAATGAAGAAGGAAACAAACGCACCGTCTCAAGTGAAGGATTCACATCCTTATGGATGGCGACCTGGCGCCACGCCTATGGTGGTTGGACTGCCGTCATCTGTATTAAGCTGAACGGCAACCTTGTGCTCCCCCCAATCATTGGCTGGTTGCTGAAGGTCGAGGTGGAAGTTTTTGTCGCTGAGGTAGGTCTTTGTATAGGTTGCAGGGGACGCAGCTGGCCTCTCTTCTTGGCTTTGTCAACGAAGGCATAGGCATCCATCTTTTTCTGCTTATTCATCTCTGCGAAGCTGCCGGTCCGAACGTAGAGGTCAATCCATTCACGGGCGGAAAGGGTATCAAGGTCCTCCATTGCTCTTTTGAAATCGGATTATTATCAAAGTGAATAGACCAAAGCGTGAGGAGAGTTGTGCGCACCGTGCTACCAAGCCGTCAGCAACGTCATAATGGAAAGGGGCAGGGACTGCGAGTGACACAGTCAAGGTGAAGAAGGTAGTAGCGATGACGAGAGAAAACTTCATAATTTATTGTCGATTGCTAAAGGCCTGGAAGTGCAGGGAACGCCTCATCGTCATGACCAATCAGCAGTCCATACCCCCTTCCGAACGATGCACCAACAACTCCGCCACTCTCATCTCTCTCAATCTGAACAGTAGCGTATGGAATTGATCTAATATTTGTGTCGGTGAAAGAAACCAGACTTTGAACCGCCGCAGCAAACTGCTTTGCTTTTGAAAGCAAGATATTTTGAGCATTTCCCTCGATCTCAGGAAAGAGAGTATCTCCGCCCATGAAGTAGAACCTTTTGAGTCGCTTGAATGCCGCAAATTCTTCCGCAATTTCGACCTGTTAAAAGTCCAGTTCTGTGACAAAATGGTCAAATAAAAGACAACGTACCAGTTTTTCAAGTTGATCTTTTTGCATCTCAGAAAATGCCAGTTCTTCCAGATTGGGCGCGCCACGGGTGATGGAATGGACGTAGTTCGCAAATATCTGTCCAGGACGGCGTTTCTTCTCCCAAGGGATTTCATGGAACACCCCTTCTGCATCTTCATACCACAGTATTCCCTCGGCGTTCATAGTATCCTTCTTACGAAATGACGGTGTCTGCCCAATATCCAAGCTCCTAAGATTCGGAAGACCATCTGGGATGACGAATCGTAGAAGGTATGGAACTTGTGCATTCACACTACTGAATATGGACAGGCTGAGAAGCTGAGGAAGGATAGGTGCGAGGGATCGGACATCGTTGAAGCGGGCCTGACCAATGAGTTTAGATGATTATGGAACAAAGATGATTTGTCGAGGACATACTCGGAGATGTCGAAGGCTAGGTAGGAAGTCGGCAGAAAGTTTCCGTGAGAACCATGAAAGACTATCATCGTTGTCACCCAGATCAATACGTTGGAGCCCAGGATGGCTCTCCCAAAATGCCATGGCATCTTCTGTGATAATTGTATGAAAATGAAATGAAGACAGCGTGAGGGATCGGAGCTTAGGAAAACGCAAGGCGAGAATGGGAAAAGGGTCAGTCCATTCGCCAGAGCTCAAAGCGAGATCTAGCGTATGCAGTGAAGAGGATAGGGTCGAGATATGTTTCAAAAGCTTTTTACTTCCATCCTCGCTGATGGCGTATGATAGGAAGTGCAATGAAAGATTTATAAGGCCCTGGCATACAATCTTCTGTAAGCATCCGTCAGTTGGGTTAAACAGTCCATTTGACTCACAGGAACTTCGAGAGTACCAGATTTGTCAAGCCACGGGTCATCAGAATGATCCCCAAAACCATTCAACACGAGGGCTTTGAACCGAGGGCAGTGACCCCTGATCGCAGCCCAAAATTCGGATGTGAGATGACCAAATCCCCTCACAGCAACAAATTTGTTGTCATAATGCCAGGAACTACTGATACGCAACTCTAACGTGTGCATGAAAGGGAGAAAACCCTTCTCGATAACCTGTTGTACCCCAGTTATGACGTCAAATGGGTTCTCGCCGTGACGCGTGGCGAGAGACAGGTCGGACATGATATGCAGCTCGCGCACTATCTGACCTATCGTCGAATCGGCGAGCAGCTTTTGGAGGACGCGGATAGCATCATCTTCGTTCTTCAGGATAAGACGAGAGTATACCAGAGGCAAGACAATTTCGGAGATATGGTGGTTTGTCAGAGCGAGTGCGAGGAGTGTAGACGGCGTTGCATAAAGTGGCAGATGCTCGGCGATAATAGGGTATATTTCGGGAAGGAGATTGGTGAGCTGTCCAGCCTGCTGAACGGATGTCATGACGGTCGTCGATTCAAAATCAGGGTTGGTTCGTGGTCGTAAGTTTGTAGATACTTAGTCTCGAATCTCGATGACTTCTTGAACGGTAGATGTCCGTTGCCAAGTATGTTATGAGTTTTCGATGAGTGTGGGTGGTCCTCCATCAAAGTTTCAACCTGAGCTGTCAGTGTCACGGGGTGAGCGGAATTGTCCACTAGCTTGAATTTCGCTACGCCTGTGGTGACGGGAGGAGAGACTGCAACGGAAACTCAAGACGGAGGTTGACATTAATGAGACAATGCACTGGTGGAGAGAAGAGACACCAGCCTAATTAAACCTTCTGCCTAATTAAACCTTCTTATTGTGTCTTCTGGTGAACGTTTGATCAACGACGACAGCTTTGGGCCTCCTGCTTGAAATCATTTGTTGAGATGCTTAGTAAGGACATTGACAAGTTCCTCACGGCGATGTCATGACAGTTCTGAATGACCGTCACATCTCCACGACCGAAACCGACACGTTCAAAAGTGGTTTTACGCCAATAGTCAAATTACAATAGGACAAAATGGACGTGAAGTCTCGTATGGTAGGTTTGCACGTTGAAAAATGGGACGAGTTGTGGGACCTGTTGCTGTGGGTCTCTTCGATACATCCCTACCCTCAGTTAGAGGTACGAATCCTGGTGGGAAAGCGGCGTATCGAAAACTTGCGCAGGGTTTGAAGGAAGCGAATGTTGAATGTGATATGTATGTATGGACCCCTCCCTAGGAGAGTGTATCGATACTCTCCTTGTGACAGCGATCTTCCTCCCAGGTGCGATACAAATATATATTTATTTTAGTCTACTAACAGACATCTACGACTAGACACAAAGAGGACCGAGGCCGGCTTCAGACGACGTGCCTCTCGATGGTTAGGGTCATTTCCACCTATAACCAGAGTGACAATGAGAATGGCATGAGCGGCACGAACATTGGTACGTTTTTGCTTGCAGGGATGACAGTGAAAGTCATCTACCTTATTCAGAGACAGCGAGAGCTATGCAATATAAGAAACATCAGAACTTCTCGGTTCCAAGAAAGAAAACTTTGGGCGCGAACCTGACGAAAACTGTGTCTGCAGTGATTGGCTGTCCGATGTCCACTTGTCACTGCCTAGGGCTGGCACAAGAATCTGCACTTTGATTCCGTGCGGCCTTTTTAGTCTTGCATAGCTGCATTTTCTTGGTATCCCGTTGAGTCCGATTGAACAGGACTTGCAATATTCAATAATTGAAATTCAACAGACTTCGACAGGTTCTCTCAAATAATGAATAGTCGGAACCCAACTGTTCGAATTTTGATACCCTACTCGTAATTTAGTCAGGTCTGCAATATACTGGGGACTCTTTACCACAGACTCGCTCTCGCTCCGAACAAACTCGGACACTCCCATCACCGTCATACATTCCACGTCAGGAGGGGAGGAATTATCAGACCTGTTGTCACCGCCTGACGCGCCACCATCTGCGTGGCATCATCACTTTCCCGGCCCAGTGACTCATCTCACGATTTTTCATTGTTCAACAGTCAGATTCTTTGTCACCATCGGCCCACTCTTTATAGTGAAAGTGAAAGGACAGCTGTTATTGAATCTGGCCTGATCGTTTTCAGAGGATTAGATTCCTTTCTTGAAAAAGGCTGAAGACTTGCAGGCAAATCCATTATTCCAAACTGAGTAATGGGGCCTCCTTGTTCTTATGTTTAGCCATTTAGAAAAGCTGGAATTCGTTTTCTTCGTGTCTCTAAAGGCAACATAGGTGCTTGTAAGCAGAATTCAAGGACTGCGTAGCTCGTGTGTAAATATATTCTTATGCCACTACCGTTCTAAAGCTGACTTAGTTTGTCATAAAGTTACAGAACGGACGTGTTTCGTAGCAACAGTGAGTGGAATCTTTAAGCCATATTCCCATCTCAATCTTCTTACACGGTCTTTAATTGAAGTTATGTGACGGCATCAGTCCGGTGTACAACTGAAGCTGTTGTGGCGT
>JAGGAS010000149.1:0-11945 GCA_017657355.1 Termitomyces sp. K1Ac | reverse complement strand
ACCTTTCTCTAAAGTATGCCTCTAACTCCGCTCTGGTGTCAGGAAGATCAGCGTGGCCCTACATTGTTGGCGCAATTTGGTCAAGGAGTGTTTAAGACAGGGAGATACCAACTCACTTCAAGCAAAAATTTTAAATGAAATGCGGCTGTCTCAAAATTAAGGAGTACATTTCCCATCGCTCTCTCTTTGGACCGCCTACAAATTGAGGTGAACAGTCGTTCAGAGAAGAGAGGACTGCCGAGGCTGTCTGAGACGGGCGCAAGAGATGATTCTGGCATGGAGCTGATAGCTCTTTTCGCATGGTGGATGAAGTTTTTGATATCTTTCAACTTGTCAAGAGGCTAGAAATCAGCAATTCAGCATATTTCGCGCGGAAGTGTGAGTGTCACTCACAAGTTTCGGGAGATGTGGAAGTTTCTTGCCTTCAAGCTCGAGGCGAACCGTTGGAACACGAAGGGGTGAGCTACCGTCCTTGAACAGGGCTGTGTCTATGATCTTGTATCGCATTAAGGTAGGGAACGCCATGGCCGGTCCTTCCTTCCGCCCAGCTAACCGTTCACCCTTCATGGCTGCCGTGAATATACCAAAGGGCGCATTAGGCTCATGCCACTGTCTTCTTTCCTCATTCCACAGGAGGTTGAGGTAGCTCTAAACTAGCTCAAGAAATCCATGCTCAGCGCTGGTGCCAAAACACATACCTCTAATTGACCAGTCGCATCTGATAATTCGCGAAGATCTGCAATCTCAAGCAAGCAGGTCGTATTGAAAGGTAAGGCCCTAAAAATATCAGTGGCTCGTTGGGATGACGGGACGAGCTCAGTTGTAGTCGGCGTCATGTCCACCGTAATTTGTTGGGATTTGGGAACAGGATCCTGTGTAGGCGTCATGCCTTATAATATTTAGGTGCTGCAATCTTCGATGGTTGGCATTGCTTCGAATTGAGTTCTCTTTTAACCAAATTCATACGTTGATTTCCCACGTTGTCGCGACAGGGTCGCCGCATCCACCCTCAAAACCTTAAATATATCGGGAGATCGGCCACTTGTGCCAACCTGATCGAGATCAAGATGACCGGGGAAACTTCTCTTTTTCAGAACTGTGACTCTTTTTCAGAACTGTGATATGTAAGTATGTATAGGACGTAATTCGGCGATGATCAAACACGATTTCGGCTTACGATTTCGGTATTACATATAACCCATCTGCCATACTCCATAAGGTAGGGCTCATGCTCGGACCGCTAGCTACATCACTTGACTTTAGTGAAACATGTGACTGATGTGAAGACTGGGGGTTGACGTACATTCTGGCTTCACCAAGCCATTTTGTACAGATTGAGCTCCGATAAGTCCTCAAGATGAGCAATTAGAGAACTGTATCGGAGTCAAATTTTGTGATTTGGATCTGTAGAAGCCAAAATATAATTTTTTGTAGCACAAAAGACATGCTATTTACACCTGTCCTCAGGCCACGTGATGTAGCGGTCCGAGCATGAGCCCTACCTTAGGAATTTTGACTTACTTACCAGGTCGGCTAGAAATTGGCCCCATAAGAAGATGCAGCGATTAAGTAGGGAGTACTATCCCCTCCTGCGCAGTCGGCAGGCCCCCCAAGTCGGCAGGTCACAGATCGTCACTCCACCTGATGGCTTGCCGATTTGATAGCCTGACTGATTTTCTCTTTGCAAATGCTGGAGACTAAGTACAAGCATTGTCAATATATCAGAGGGTGCCGACTTGGGGGGCCTGCCGACTGCGCAGGAGGTTGTCATTGGAACTTGGCTAGTATCCGTTGGAATTAGGCACGTCTGTACCTTTCCAGGCTACGTGAATGTCAGTCACTGTATGAACCTTCTCAGCACATCATGCAGTACTTATGTATAGTCTCGTTTCAATTAAGGACTGTTTGGTGAAGGGTCCCCCTTCGGTTTATACGGACACATTTTTCCGATCAGCTTTCTTCGTATATACATATATGTACAAAAAAGGAGAATATAATTGTCTGAGACCTCATCACATGAGCTTGACGCGTCGCGAAAATCCTGTTGAAAATGTACATTAACCTCCCAAAAACCCTCTGGCCCTGGTTGTGTCCCCATTGATTGAGCTTGAAAACAGTCAAGTAAGCTAGCATGATACTTATCCGAAAACTGTAACATCAAATAAATGAGGTTCGAGAAGTTGAGGAACTTGGTATGCGAACTGTAGCGTTGAATGCTTCGGAGATGCTCACAGCCGCCTCAATGGAAGGACACAATCTGTATGAAGAGATTTCCGCATGTCGCTATTCCATCGTGTTCCTGTCCGCCGAACGTCTTATCTCACCTACCTTCGACACTGTGGTGAGAGACCACTTGGGCTTTCAAATGAGATCCAGGATTTCTTTGAGTTTCTGTGAGTCTGTACGGGGTTACGGCATCCAGGAGTCTGAACTATTGGAGTATCCATGATCTTTGAGTGTATCTTAGCCTTACAATCGGCCCAACGATGCTTGCAGAGAGACAGGTGTATTGTTATCTTGATCTTATCAACTGATAATGTTCTTTTCTTCTCGTTTTTTTCTTACCTTCCTGCCAAAGCCCCTTAAACCGAAGCAGACTTTAAATTTATATATCAGATCGATTGTCATCTTATATCATCAAAGTCTGTCTTAAGAGACTACAGTATGTACATGAAGAATAAGTATCAATGGGACAAAGTGGTGAGTGTGACAACTCTCGAAGCATCGGCATCCGCCAAGAATTTCGATCGCGATCTACGTAGATGACCGGGGAAACTTCTCTTTTTCAGAACTGTGATACATACATAAGTATGTATATAGGACGTAATTCGGTGATGATTAAACACGATTTCGGCTTACGATTTCGGTATAACCCATACTCTGCCATGATCCATAGGAATTTTGACTTACCAGAACGGCTAGAAATTGGCCCTATAAGAAGATGCAGCGCTTTGCTGGTTGTTGGACAGTATTCAGAACGGAATCTGAAAGAAGAGTTCGAACAGGAGTTCGCCGGCTCTTACGCCACCTGTAGTCTACCAGAAAATTGCTGTTCATGGCAGTTATCATGTTTATGGTATTTTGCCAATTGAACATCAATTCAAGACAACTTGCGCAGTATATTTCAGTTGTGGAAATGAATTCATCATTGCTGATGAGTGAAAGATTGCCTGTCAGTCTTTTTGATGCGGGTAAATCTATTTGTGAATCCCCGGATAGCAGACCAGTTGTGGGCTAACTAATATTTTATATCGTTGTTTAAAAGCATAAATTCTATACTATTTACTCGGTATGTGGTGATCAAGACGTAGTACTTTAAGCTTAGGAGCGGAGCTTACGACAATTTCGACGATCGTGCCCGTGCTCTCAGGAGTCAGCATTCTCCACAGGCTCGGTTGGACATGCCACTGCGCTTCACAACAACAGCAATGTATCAACCTCCACCACCCTGGAGCCATCCCACTCCTGGGACCTGCACCTGTCAGACGCTGGCTGCGAGGGCGCCCCTTCGGATTGAGAATTGGTGGCTCTTGTAGCTGGGTACCTCAAAGCGCTTCGTCTCGATCACACCTGACAGTATACGTAGTGTCAGTTCAAGCAAGTGATGCAATTAATTATACAGCCTACCTTAGTCATGCAGCTGCTGGCCCATCGATATGCATCAATACTTGAAGGTCAAAGGATTTGAGGTGGGAGGGTCAGCAAGGGTCAGCCGTGCGCGTGATGAGATGTGGGTTGACCCAATGTTAGATGCTATGGGTAGGCCAAAGACAGGAAAGCTAGAAGTATTGAGAACAGCATTTGATATATAGTATTGGAGGATGAGTGAACAGGAAACTCACTGAGGAACATTGGGAATCATCCCACTGGCATGTTGTCAAAAGTTGAGATGGCTTGAACATCGCTTTTGAGTGGATTATAACACAATGGAGTGATTCAACGTACGGTGTACACGTCCCGGGTAAGAGTACTGACACGATAATGGTACATTCGACGTACTACGCGGCACGCCGACATCGTACAGAGGTAATTGGGACTTGTTTACTTTGTCACGTTATGTGACATGGGTTGATGGGGTTGATGGGGTTCAAGGGGTTCACAAATAGATATATATAGCCTTTTGATGCCAACTTGTGCTTGAATGTTGGCTATCACACCATTCACGTTCACACGCTGGTGTCCCTTGCAAGACATACTGTCATGTGTCGGGAAATGAAATTTCTGGCCATTTTTTTTCTGTAGCTTTACCCAGCCCATGTACAGTCTCGGGACTCTCGGTCTATCTTGATATACTACTGATATATGGTATAGTTATTTTTTTTTGGAAGAGATCTGACTTATGAGAGATGTCGGAGCAAAGTATACCAAAACGCCGGGAAGTGAAATCGACGTATTCACAACATCGTTATACCACATTCCCATGGGTTCTTTGTCTCGGAAAGTTATATTTAAGCAGTCAGGTATACATAGAAGAATATGTGATATACTGGTTCTCTGTAAGTAACCTTTGAAGACATTCCGAAAGCTTGGGAGGGGTCCATACACACTGATTTCACACCTTTTTGCCTTCCACTATTTTACACAACCACTTTCAATGATTGTAAGTAGATAGAAGTCATCTTATACTATTTATGTATATGCTGAATTTTTTGGGAGGCAAAAGGCTGCTCAATTCTAGTGGTACAGTTCGGTACAGTTTGAAAGTGGTACAGAATGCATGTAGTTTAGAGTCCGCTGTTGGCCGACTATGCCGCCAGGAACCACTTTCTGGTCGTAGCCCGACACAATCTCGAGAGGTCGCAGTGGCTACTATGGTGTGTGTCCAAACTTCGTTTAACATGTATCCATCGCTGATCAAGTGTTTAGAGCCCACGACGGTCGAACTGCTCTCAACGAACATTTATCATCCCCCTGACACTTTACATAGCACAGCATGGCCTGCCTCTGCTCTCGTAGTGGTTTCGGTCTTCCACAGTTTTTGGCTGAGTTATTAAGGATTATCTCTCTCTTTGTCTTGTATCTGGTTGGATCGGCACTCTTCACGGCATGTCTCTGTTTCTATCTCGCATATCCTTGAAGTTGATATTTGGATCCATTTAGAACAAGTATCGTCATATCGGCTACTGCAGAGGCTTCTTTACCCAGTGCCGCATCGTTTCGGCTATTATGGCCTTCAGCTGGATGAGTTGGGCCATCACTCTCTTCCTTCTCATGGCTGCCCTCGCCGCCCTCTTCCACTTCCGCAAAAACGGCCCCAGCACACGCGGAGGAATTGCCACTTGATGATGACGCGCATCTCGAGGCAGACACCTCTTTCACTTTCTCTGTCACGCAGGTTAAAGGAAGATCTGTGCCAGTCTGGGAGGACGACGACGACGAGTTCCCAGAGCTCCCCAAATGGGACAGTCTCCACCGTTGAATATACTGATTAGATGATAATATGAGTAGCGGGCTTTGCGGCGTGACAGCACGGCGTGAAATCCGTATACATGAGGCAGTACGTATCAGGTGACCAGGTAGACTCCTGGCCATCGTCGGTAGGTACTTACTATGACTCCCCCTGTAGTTCGGAGTCCCCTGTGAGTCGGACAAAAAAAAGGTTCTATGAGAACCAGACACATTGAGCGGTCCAAACTTGGTACACAAATTAATGTATACTACTCAACATGCTTACAGATTATTTTGGGTTGTGGGACAGTCTTACATAGTACTTAGTTTGGTGAAGAGTAGGTCAGTCTGATGTCACGCTTTATCCCAAAGTGTGACCAAATCTCAGCCAAAATCTGTGACGTCCGACTCAGAGGGACTCCGAACTACAGGTAAGTCATAGTATTAGCTAGGCCTTTCCGGTTCCCGGTTGAGCTTATGGTTAGGGAGGGTTAGTACCAGGTTAGGGAGTTGAAACCCTAAGTCTACTCCAAACAGATCGTTCGGCAAACAAATCGTTCAGGAACAGGTTAGTTAGCATTGGGCTGGGTTATGTTTGTCACGTCTTGTAACACAAGTGTTTTTCATCAACTGAATATAGAAACTATAGCTATATATGGTTTCTGGATGTCCAGATAAGATTGAAAAGCAGTGACTGATCTGTGACTGATTTGTTACTAAACTACGCAGGGCCCGGGTAAAGTGACAGAAAGTGACGGCGTTAACCTGAGGCCTGACTGTTTGGTACAAGCCCTTTTCTAACCCTCCCTAACCATAAGCCTAACCCGGAACCGGAAAGGCCCTAATCCTGGTGAGGCATGTTTTGGCACTTGCCTCGCTATCGACTCCCTTGCGAACCTGTTGATCACCCCGGTAATCTTTTTTATCCCTCTACCATGGCCATCTGCCGTTGACGTTCCTTCCCTGATCCGATCCTAAGTATTGCTTGCCGGGTTAGCTCACCGGGTTAGCTCACCCACCCGGCAGGGTCACGACTCCCTCCCTACACCCAGACCTACTTCCGTCCAGAGAACATGCCGAGCACTATGTACCAGCCCATCAGGTTCTTGACCCCGGCTTCTGTGACAGTCGGTACCCCTGGTCTTACGGAGGGCCCCTTACGCGGCCTTCGGGCCTAGGGCGAAACCACGGCAAGTCTTGAGTCTCCTTAGTTTTCGGCCTACCCGGACGGACTCCGGCATTGTTGGTTTAGCGGGTATAGTTTTCCCCTCCCTACCCTAACTCTAAGAGAAGTGTTAACCAATCAGGATGGTTGTCAAGCTTCAGTCTCAGAGGTAGATGTCGATGGAGGCGAGCGAGAGAAGAATGGGGAGGAAATATAAAAAGAAGATAAAAGAAATGAACAGGAGAGTGGAGGAGTTTGAAAGAGAGAAGATCAAGCAATTGGAGCAGAGACTGGAGGCGAAGGAGAGAGAGAAGATGAAGGAAATGGAGCAGAAACCGTTAAAGGTTGATGTGACAGTACAGCACCCCGAACTCTAATCACCTAACCCCTGGCATAGTCGCTTATGGATGACTTTGTACTTTTATTCATGTCTAGCAAATCTTTTTCGTCAAGAATGATTGCCAACATGGGCTAGAACTAACAATCTTGATGCGGGATGGAACAGAACTATGAGTTTCAGGACATTCGAAGAATTGTTAATTCCAGGCGAACGCTGAGTGCGAGAGAATGAAGAGGGGATCAGGCGGCGCGTGACTTGCGAGAAGAAATTCGATTTCTTGAGTCCGTAAGTTCTCGAGCTGGCCCCCCTCTGTGTGAGAGAGAAGGCCAAACTCAAGCTAACTTCAGAGGACTAGTAGAGTAGGACGTAATGAATGAAATGAGTAGGGATGTGGGTGGGATAACGACGCGTGACGTAAGATCTAACGACGAGCGCAGTGTGAGACGACGATGCCGTCACAACCGACGCTCGCAGCTATGTGTATCTAGGGAGACAATATAGGTGAGAATAGACCAAGTCGGCGCGAGCCCCGGGTCGATATCTTAACAATCACTGTGCCTATTTCTGTGTTTCTTTCTTAGTGAGTATGATAAAAAATTTACTAGTCCTAAATATAAAACTAGTCTTAGCAAACCTTTTGCGGGTTGTGGGTTGTTGAAGGGCACAATCCCTTCTTGCCATGCCACAGTGTCATGTCGATCCAATGCATCTTTGTTACCGTTTATATCCAGCGAAGGTGAAGGTGAAAAAATGACGTGTTCCTGACTGGGAACGGAAAGGACAAGGAAACAGAATCAGGTTCCTTTCTCTCTTTGAAGCCGCTAAGGGAAAGAGGAACCAAGGGTATTATCGAAGGCCACCTGCTAGCACGATATTAAGACGTTGACCAGGCCTCGCTACCTGAAGACTAGCACTAACTGACTGAAATCCCACAAGGTATGTGTTCGTGTAAATATGGCGCACTGCTAATTAAGTTCATCTGTTCAAGATCCACCACAATATAATGACAGAATACACCAGTCTCGTGGAAGACTTCAATGTCAATCAGATTCACCCCAACATCGGTCCCGATCGCAATCGAGCACTTGGGAAAACAAGGGATGACAAACCTTACAATTGCAACCGCCGCAAGCATCATCTATGAGTACGAGGGTGCTCCCGAAGCAACACTGATTTAGACGTTTCCAACAGTCCACAACCTAGCGATGCATCTAACGCACCCGATGCTAGTATAACCGATACGGGAGCGGATGCAATATCCTTTGATTCCAAAGTCGTCACTAGTTCAGAGCCCGTGCTTATGAGCGAGCAACGTCTGGAATCTCTTCCTGCGAATGCAGCCACGCTGATGAAATCGGCTTCTGGAGACCACTATCCCATGCCTAACCCAAGCTGTGGGCCATCATCCTCCCAGACTGAAGGTATGCGCCAACCGCAAGGGATGTCAACTCCGAACAATCACTGATAAGTCGATTTACTAGGTCTGATGAACACTACCGACTCGGACCTGAATGGATCGCCGGTTTTGCGGAGTGGCGGTCCTACCCTCGTTAAAGATATCAATGCAAAGGCACAGAGTTACATACAACGATTCTTGTGACCGGGTGCGTGTCGCCAGGAAAAACCTTCTGGACTGGTTGGCGTACCTTTATGTCACTACTTGGATGTACCTTATGATCAGCCTTGCCATCACTGCTCTGCGTACAATCCAGTGGTTTTGATTCCTTCGCCAACTTTGACCGATCCCAAAGCCTTGCTAGTCAGCTAGGTGCTCTCTCGTCGGATTACTCTGGGCTTATGGATCGTCAAATTAGCACTTTTGGCGATCTACTTCCAGAATCTGCCTTCGGTCTGTGCCCTTTCACTAGAAATTCGAAATGTAGCAAGCACGAGTCTAGCTATCGCCATTGGCAGCAGTAATTTGCAATCGCGAGCCATGCTCAGTCAGAAAATAGAGACTTTCTCACGTACAGCAAGTGAAGCTGGACGACACCTCCAAGTACTATCGTTGGATATTGTGGGTGTTGTTGACAGGTAAGTTTCACCCCTTTACTACAATTCTCGCAGTCTGTCCATCGCTCTTCTAGAATGATGAGAGCCGATGAGCGCATCCTGCGCGAGATCGAGACTGCACGCATGTTAACGGCTACCTCGAATTCTCGACCGAAGTCCGACATGGTTCTGATTCATACTTTCAATGCAACAATGAACGAACTATCAACCACCATGGGCACCCTCATAATCCTGGCGGAGAAAGTTCACAATATTTTGGAAAGATTGGAGGAATGTATTTCCACCTTACACGCTCTGGTAGCTCGCGAGAGATCCAACGTACAGAATGCTAGGATTGAAGTACTCGCTGAGCTATGGACTCTAGCAGGAGGCAACAGCGAAAAACTTGAGGGCTATGACAAGCTTCTGTCCAGCATTAACACAGCCATTTACCAGTCATCGGCACTTCCTTCTGTTGTTGCTATCCGTTACGTCCTCGAGGAGATGCGCAGTGATGTGGAGGATATTCAAGACCGCATTGGTGGTTCAGTCAAGGTTGTAGCTCCACTGCCTGCGGAAGTTCACATTCGTAGGATAGAGGGGAGGATCAAGGGGTTACGGGATGTAAGGGCAAACCTTCATCATCAGATTGGAAAATGCAAGTAGGTTAGATCATTTGAGTTTCCAAATGTTCCACCGAGAATGCTCGTTGCTTACACAAGCAATTCGCACGTGTATGTACATAAACACTTAGCCCGCTATTTTCGAATTTCATCTGGTGGTCACTATATATTTGGGATCACTCCGCATTGTAGAACGAAGAGCATGGCGTAAGGTCAAAGTAACTTTCACAAACAAAATAATATTCAGATTGCTATCTCAGTCCCAACTAGCAGTAACTTCGCCTCGCAACCTCGGCGCTGTCATCGGCGTATGTACATCAGTCCGTGTAAGAACTACCGGAACCCTCCCCCATCTTTTAAGCCCCTAACTGTGAAAGGGCATTCGTGGTCAACGTGATCGTCGTAATCGGTCCATTCAGCCAGGGTCATCTGCCAAGTGTACTGCCTCTTCTTATAATCATCGCTTCGTTAGACCAGCCCTCATGTCCGATGTTATGGTGGTTGAACGGAACCGCTAAGCATGTGACGGTTGATAATAGGGGAGGTCAGAGTAGGCGATTTTGAGGCGATTCGCGAAGTCGATTTTTGAACGAGTCAAATCAGGTCAGAATCGTGGGAAAGGTCAGAATCGAAATCGTGTCAGTTGCGCCTCTGGCAGAGGCGCAACTGCAGCGATTCTGAAGTCGATTCCGTTTCTTTACATTCCGTTTTAAAAAACAAAATAAAATAAAATTTCGTTGTCTTGTAAACTACTCGACTGAAGACAACACTTAGACATGCCACCAGCCCCAAGATCCTGTACTGGCGAGGAGTATAACGTGCCATTTAGAGAGAGACTCGAAGGTGGTTTGCAGAAACTCGAGAGATTTGTGGATTAAGATAAAAAAAAATACATTCTATATTCTTAATTAGGCGGTCCATATGACTCTGTGTCTACTCCGTGTCTGAGAAATATATTAGAATCGCATGTCGAGAATCGCATTCAGCGCTGGATACGGAATCGGGGAGGTCACAATATCATGCGATTTTACCACGATTCTGGGGACCAGAATTGCATCAGCTTCGCCTCGGAATCGACTTCCAGAATCGACCAAAATCGCCTACTCTGACCTCCCCTGATGTTCAAAACGGCATCCGTGGTGCGCGAAGCTGGAAGACCATGGGCAGCGGCAATGCTAAGGGCCTCCATCCGCGAAACTTTTCCTCCAGACGTCAGAAAATCTGACGGTACAGGAATTCGGTCATCAGTTGAGGACAAGAGATCCTGGAGAAATCTTATAAGCAACACACGACTATTGGGTAGTCGATATCCCAACTCAAGACATTTACACAAGAACTTTAATCGAACACAGAAGCACGATCTGTATTGCCTTCAGTAATCACAGAGGTAAGAACAGCGTGCTTCAATTGCGCCGTAGTAACAGAACCAGAGCAGGACTTGCAATCGGTCGCATTTGAAGAAGCACAGAGGCCATTCAGAAGGTGGTGTGCTAAGAGTTCCCTGCTATCTGCATCGGACATCAAGGGAACCACAAGGGAACAAGGCCATGTGAAGTCAGTCAGTAACCGAGGTAAATTATACTTATCAAATGAATTGAAAGCGAAGAATTCACGCCCGAGATGCGAACAGAATATCCGTGTTACACGATGAACATCAGGTAATGAGTGATTAGACGAAGATAATATATCAGAACATGGTCGAATGACAGGTTCAGAGCGCAACGCGTGATATCTCAAAGATCCAACAACGAACCGTCTAGGGGAGCATGACTGGAAAGAAAAGCAAACATGTGAACTCATATCTAACGCTACTTATATGTCCTCCAGTTCATCACTACTACCTTATGTATGAGGAAGAGCAAAGGCAAGTACAAATCTGTTTTAACTCCATATGCTCACACAAGCAACAGGGGCAGTGTTTGCGAACCTTCTGCACGATTTGCACCTGTGCGCTACCTTCTTTTTCACCATAGTGATCGCATTGATAGCGTGGCTCCTATCGTCTCCGAAGTCTCCCATCGCTTTCAGTCATCCTTCATTGACTAATATAGTCTCGAAGTGGGTCGACCGACCAAACATTCCTAAGTCTCGTGCCGCAGTAGAGAGCCCAATCTTCGCTTTTGAGGCTACGGTCCTCGGATTTGCTAGCTCGGGTCCCTCCTTGGAAATCAGGAAGGCCGAAGCAATAACAACCGATTTGACTAGCAGAATCCGCGCCAGCAATTTTCGTTCAAAAGAGACGCTCATTGCTATTTGTGACGATTTCGGCCAGGATGCAAGGAACAGTTTACAAGATCTTGAAAAACTATCCTCCAGAATCGCAAGCACTGTGGTGAGGTAAGCTTGGTTCATCTTTTTCGTTCATCACGTTCTTCAACGATTGTTTCAGATCCATAGCGACCAACGATTACATCCTTCGCGCAAATGAAGCTCCAGC
>JAGGAS010000143.1:0-12345 GCA_017657355.1 Termitomyces sp. K1Ac | reverse complement strand
CCTATCTGGACACGTGCGCACACAGAAAAAGAGAGAAAAAGACAAGAACATCGACTCAATTCTGGACTCAGCGTTTCGACAGCGAGATCCTGGACCATTTGACTCAGCATTACGGATTCAACTACCAGCACTACACAACCGACCACTAGTGCTCGAATGGCACGTCGCCTTTCAGTTGAACGGGTTTTGCATCGCACTGAAATCAATCTATTTGAGCGCTAGGTGGAACGGAGATATTCTGGGAGCTGTGATGCTCTGTGATGTCGTGAGTAGATCCATTGGGAAGGTTGTACCGGTAATAAAAATACGGTCCGAGGTTGTTGAAACGTTGATGATATACATACTAACCGATGCTAATGGTTCCTTCATGTCGACGTCCCAGTACAATGGGTCCGGGGTCCTTCAATGATTTCCATAAAACAGGCCTTGGCCTGTCTCCCTCCTTGAGGAATTTGCACTGTCAATACCGCCCATTGTCACTGTTCATCGATGAAGCTCTCGGATCCACCGCAGCATGAAACTACTGATTTTATTGGTAACTTCCGTAAGCAGTTTTTGCTGCAACAACGACAGTCACTCTGTACGCTCTGTCAACCCCCAGTCCAGCTACTATCGAGGCACCTGGTGCTTCTACCACATTGGCATCGGTGCAGACGGCGCAACAACATATGTAGAAGAGGTAGTCACGAGTGTCATGATCGGCAGGATCCCTCGACTAGGCTACACCACGGAGGGGGAAATCACCAAGACCACCGAACTAATCATTACAATCTGATTACAATTACATATCCTACTTCCGAATCCATTCTGGTTCAAACTGGTGAGTGGATCCTGTCCGGCATCTCAGGCATAGCTGAAGTATCTTGCTGTTATCACACAGCAACATTCGTGCAGGATGCGACGCACTGGGCCCAATCCCAAGAAGCCCAGTCCAACGGTGATCCTGGATATCGCGTTGAAAGCAATTCCATGGAAAAGGTGGCGCGTCGTGCAAGGAGATCTGGGTCGATAGTAAACATTCTTTTTTTCTTGGGACATTTTCCGCCACTGGATCCACAGTCCCCTGGTACACTATGGTCGTAGCAAATGGCGCGATACATGGAGCTAGGCTTGTGCGCGAGTCTTGCATTGCAAGGGGTCTGTTTGTGGTAGGTGTGCTTTCTGCCTGGATCTTGTTGTAAGTAGGTCTTCATCCGTAAGTTGAATCGTCGCTCTTAACTTTGGGTAACAATACCTTTCAAGTGACCAAGTCATGATCTTCTTGTTATGATTGTATAATCTTTCACTTGAGCCGACTGAGCTATCTACACAACGTCGCCTTGCATAACTTCACAACATGACTCCAGAAATCTTCTCTCCCACTTTCGACAGCTGGAAATGGATTATGACTCGAACGGTTGAGATTATAGTCACTCGAACAACTTTCTGTGGCCCTAATGGCCTAACAGCAACAAGACCCAGCCCGAAAACACACCAACCACAAACAGACCACATGCAATGCCAGACGCCTGCACAAGTCTGGTTCCATATACAGCGCCATTGGCTGCGACGATGGTGTACAACGGGACCGCGGATCCAGTCCAAGAAGCTGCTTCAATCACAGAGTCACCTACCCACTCCTTCTCTACGCAGGACCCACCACCCTTCTCGTCAAAAACACATTCATTGCGGAAAGAAGGAATGCCGCTGGGCCTTCTTGGGATTCTACCAAATGCGTTGCGTCCTCTACGACTGTCGCTGTGTGGTAGAAAGAAATACGTCGGCGATGCCCGAAACGCTGTTTAGAGGAGCACTGACCTGTGTGAGTCACGTTCATAATTGTATATGTAGAAGTCGAATCAATGGTGGCTTGGGTGAAAAGCCGATTGACGAATTCTTCCACGTACGTTGTTGCGCCATCCACGCCAGTACCAATGGCAGAGACTGTGTCGGGAATCTCTCTAAAACCAGATCGAGGCCCACTGGTTGGTAGTACAGTATACAGCGTGACTGTTGTGCCAAAAGCTGGTTTGAAGGTCGCCAATAGAATAAGTTTTATGAAACGGTGTATCCGTACATATTTAAGTACGTACCCGTCAAGGTGAATGTAACTGCGATGAGAACAGTCAAGAGCTTCATCAGTGAGAGTGATGACAACGCAAAATCCTAAACCCTCCTCCTTGGGCCAGCATAGAAACAGTTTGGCATCTACTTATAAGTAATCATTCCACGTGGCGACATTGACACGGAAGCTCATGCATCGATCATGAGGAGATCCCCGGGCTGAGCGCTGATGGAGGACCTCTCAATCGCCCGTCGAGGACAGAGTGATCCAATGAGAGAGTCCAAAAAAGAAGTCAAAAGTGAAATCCACTCCGACGATGGGCCTTGCTGGGATTCGAACCCAGGCCACTTGCAACTTGAGTACTTGAGCCCCAAAGCAAGTATCGTACCTCTAGACTACAAGGCCGCACGTGAAGAAACGCCACATTGGAAAGAGCCACAATCCTTTTGTGGTATGTACTGAAATTGATTGGGGCGCTGTGGAGTTGTGATATTCTGAGAATTGTGTAAGTAGGACGATAAGTTAGGAGGACAGCAATGGTAGATACCTGGTCTTACCTCGTTGTAGATGAAGCAACTGATCCATTGACGACCATGACTACACATCAGGAAAACGGACTTGTTCGAAAGTATGTTTTAACCGTAAAGGAGAAAAGCCCTATTTAGTTGACCGATATTGTCCTCTGGACAATTCCTGACAACCTCAGGATACTATCCTGCCGACATCAGGAAATGCTGAAAGTTGTATCAAGACAAATACAAAACCAACCATCCAATGGCTCGCAAGCTAATCGAGTCGTATCAATAACTTAATAAGGGATACAAATTTTTATTATCAACTTTCAACTGATTTGAGAGTTATATTGAAATCATCGCCTCAATAATTATCAAATGAATTCAGGTAAGGATCCCATTCGAAAGCAAAGTACAATTGTATATAATTGGGACATGATGTCGAAAGACCAGTCGTCCGAAACTCCGAAGGGTGCGCTTCATCCTCAGGACATCCACGCGCTGGCCGTGTATGTCAAGATATGCCTCTTAAGCTGCACGTGATGGTGACTTCAGCTGCCAAGGGTGGCTGTGAGCCACTCATCCTCTAGCAGTTGCTTTGCAGTCTGCCTGTTCTTTGGATCCCATTGTATCATCTTGGTCATGAAGCGGAAAAACAGATCCCTATCTTCACCCTCCCTATCTTCATCTTCACTTTCACTATCTTCATCTTCACTTTCACTATCTTCATCCTCCCCTTCCCAATTGCTTACTAAACTTGTTCCCAGCCTGAGATCCACCCAACGTTTGGATGGCGGAATCTCAGAGGCTGTGAATTGGCCTGAAGCTTATATCAGACCGACCAAAAAACCATAATATAATTGCATGGAAGTGCACTTGCCTTCTGGGGAGAAGTACTTAAATGATTCCAAGCCCTGTGCAATGAACTCAGGTGGTGGAAGACCGAGGAGGGAAATTATCTCGGCCAAGTGGGCGCAGCTGCGGTATACTCGAGAAGAGGGATCAAATCTACAGAATAGCCTTCCTCCCTCAAAAAGACCCCAAATCTTGCAATCAACTTCAGTCAGTAAACTGAATGTATTAGGTGCTAGTTTTGCTTACCATACAGCCAGTGTTCCAGATATCAATCTCATAACTCCACGGCACCTGCAGAATAACCTCTGGGCACCGATAAATGATTGGTTGCGCACCCAGAGTATGCTTTTCCCCGCCCCAAACTGCTCCACCAAAGTCGCAAAGGAGGGGAAAGCCAAAGTTAGAGAGTTCGTTACTAGGAAGTCCAATTCTGCAGGATCGATAGATGACTCTTCCGTTAAACTCTTTACGTGGTGTTGGATAATCGAGCTCTTCCTGCTCGAACTGTTCAAGAATTGCAGGATCTTCCAGCTTGAACATTATGTTGTTTTCGCTAATGTCTGTAGGATCACAACTTAATGAGGCTCTTGTATTGCAACTAGAAGATAATTTCCTTGCCTGTATGGATAACCTGACACTCTTTGGCGTAGTCAAGAGCCAGAAAGAGTTGCTTAAGAACATGGGCAAGGAAGGAAGGATCTAGATTCCCCTTGTTTGCGAGTCGCGTTGCGACTCGCAATTCCCGCAGGCTGCCCCAAAGCGGTGGGTGCACAAGACAATGGTGTTCCCCGTCAGGCCCGGTGATTGTAAAAGAGTCGAGTAAGCTACGTATAGCATGTCGACCTGGATGATCTTCGGGACCCTTGTTCAAGCGCTGATAGGCAGCTAGTTCTGGCAACTCGCCATCAAACATGGCCATGGATGAAAGGATGTAGATCTTTAATGAAACATAACAGCATTCTTCCAAGTCTCGAGCCAGCCAAACGGTCGAGGTGGTACCAAACCCAAGCTTTCGAACAACCTGGTATCGGGAGAGAAACACTTCACCGATACGGACAGGATAGTACTGCTTGGCTGTGTACATAGGGAAGCTCTCTTCATCAACGAGTACAGTCGAGTCGATCCTTTGGAAATTTGGGTTGGAGAAATCCTTGCAGGTCCAGCGCTGACGTTTCCCTTGGGTGTTCCAGAAAAATAGACCGCGAAGGAAAGAAAACGTCCGCAATAAGAAGCCCTTGACAGTCCAGGGCTTCAACGGACGAACCCATCGGGTATTCCAGGTAAATAGACCGCGAAGGAGAGAAAATACCCGGCGGCCCCGTGATGGAAAGAGTTTACGAATTCGAAGGAATCCATTGAGGAGTTCCACTAGTCGACTTGTGAGCATCTTGTTACAAAGACAAAGCGTCAATAGCTGAGTTACTCTTATAACGAGTCGTTCCACTGAGTTTAAATCCCTCTGTCCTGCAATTGTGACCAGAAATGAACAAGACCCACGGCGCTTCTTGTTTTCGTCGCTTGACAACGAATTTTGTTCACATAATCTGAATACTGTTACGCCCACACTGCAGACAAGGCTTATGTGCATTGTCCCAGAATTTAGTGGCAACCTTTGACTCTTGGGGTACTTGTAAAATGAACAAGACTCACGGCGCTTTTTGTTTTCGTCGCTTGACAACATGTCCACACATAATCGGAATATTGCCGCGCCCACACTGCAGACAAGTGCTTGTCTTTACTCTCACGGTGATCTCGATATAACAAAGCTTTGCCCACAGATTTTCGACGCCAAGTTAGGTGCAGAAGTCCATTCGTCCAAGGCTGAAGCACTAGATGACCCAAGGGATGAACACTCTCACCCGTGGACCAAGGCAAAACGGTTGATTTCGAATGAGCAGGGCCCATGTCTGACCAGATCCAATCATCCTTCCTAAACGGCGAAGTATGATATGAAAAGTACTGCTGTATATTGCTATTGATGTATCTCTCCAAGAGCCTGAATGACTAGTGCCGTAGCATCCTGATTCCTAGATCGAGACCCTCAGATATTGACGATAGACGGCGAGGTGCACATAGAGGTAAGTACCTCACACGTGTTCGGAAAGGGTACAGTGGCATTATGATCCTTCCCGCCATTTTCAACCAAAGCAAAAGTGTTAAGGCCCGCCTCTCGTTCCGCAGTCACAGATTCAGTTGTATTCGACTGAGTAGGACTGAGTCCACCGTGGCCGTCTTTTGAAGTTAAAACTTCTCACGTGCTCAAGCGCTCACGGCTCGCCGGTCCGGAGCTTGGCACTATTCGACAAAACTTCTCTTGAAACTCTCAGCCACTAAAATCACATCTTGTTCGCCCTCCTTCCACATGAATAATCGATACCCAGAGCGCACACATAAAAATACAGGAACATTGACTTTCTGAACTCCAAAGCGATCTTGACTCAGCTAACACTGTGACTTGTCTCTTCTCTTCTGGCTCTTGACTCGGATGACTGGGTTCGAGTTCTACTATGCCACAGTTGCTGCCTGTGTATCCATTTATATTCTAAATGGGTCATGCACTCGTAAGCATGATCAGGATCAGAGCGTTTATGGGATCGATTTGTGAGATGGTCTGTTGTTCTAGGTGCATCGAAGGATTCATTCAACATTGACAATTTACTTGGTCAATCTCAAGGCTCACGACTACTTTTCATCTCATGGCTGTCGGGATTTGAAGGATGAACGGCCCGAGACTGCAGTATGGGATCCTAGGTATGGATACCATGTACAATAGTAGCATAACGATGATGTTAATTTTCCGTGTCCCATGTGTAACAGTAGGGCCTCGAAAGGATTCAGAAATATGTGTTATCAGCGCTGCTAACTGATGAAGCTCCCATCTGTCCTCATCGCGGGTACGTTTGCATGGATCCACTATGTGATGAAACTTATTCTATTGGAAACTCCTCAGAAAGCAGCTTTTGCCGCAGCGGTCACCGTGTATGTTCTGTCTACTCCCAGTATACTTAGTATCGAGGCATCTGCTGCTTCTACCACAGTCTCTGCCCTTGGCACTGGCGTGGACGGTGCAACAACATATGTTAAAGAGATCGGCGAGAGCGTGATCACCGGCAGGCTTCCTCGATCAGCCTTTACCACTGTTGGGGGAATTATACGTTCTCAATCCAGAGGCAATATCTTTGGGTTCCGCGATGGATGTGTTTTCGATGGGAAAGGTCGCTCGTCGTGCACAGAGGTCTGGATGGACAGTGATCACTCTGCGATCCAGATGTTTTCTGCAACTGGACCCGCCGTCCCGTGGTACACCACCATCGCAGCTGATGCAAAGGTGTCATGTGCGGCAGCTAGTAATGGTACGGTCCCTGGAGCTACGATTGCGCGAGAGTCCTGCATTGCATGGGGTCCTTTGATGGTTGGTGTGTTTTTGGCCTGGATCTTGTTGCTGTGAGGTTAGTGGGATCGTGATTCAGAAGCTATCATTAGTAAGTTCGATCGACTCTTATCGTCAGAACATTGGTAACGATACACTCCAAGTGACTATAAGCAATTTTTATTCTTCTTTGAATCATCGAATGCCATTTGCTCGTCTGTTTGCGGAAATCTGCTACTCATATAGAGCGAGTCCATGGATAAATATCGTAAACAGAACGTAAATGCGGTATGAGGTGGTATGTTCATGTAAGTTTCATTGTGTTTGACAGCCGTTTTCGCAAACGAACCGAAAAATGAATCTTTCAACCTCCGACTCGGTTCAAGTTTATACGTAACTACAATTCTTGCGCAAGATTACAATTTTTCTCCATACTTGTGGCACTAAGTTGGTGGCAATTTACGAGCGATCGGATTGGCTGATGCGTTCTCTATGAAAATGGAAACGGGTTTGTAATCCAGCAGCTGCTGTATAGTAGTGATGACAGCGAAGCCAGTGATTGGCATACTTATACTTAAAAAGAGCATGCGACTCTGAAGTTTAATTTCTCAATGACTTGGGAACCGCTCAGAACGACCTTTCTTTCACCGCTCCTTTGTGGTTCGGTAAGTAAACTAGCGCCAACAAATTGAACCTTGCTCAATTGTCATCGATGTTGCAGGCCGCACACGTTATCTACAGGCGGTTCGAACCGCGTGAGCTTTATTCGCATTTCATACTCCTCGTGCTTGCGCCTCTTGCCTTGACGCCTTTTGTCACGGGCTATGTTTCCCATGTCCTTCTAGCCGCCCTTTCGTCCTGGGCGTGCTATCTTGCATCCCTGGTCGCCTGTACTATCATTTACCGACTTTCGCCTTTTCACCCACTTGCTCAATACCCGGGACCTCTCATTTGCAAGATCACCAGATTGTATTTAACCAAAGTGGCCATTGGTGGCAAGCAGTACAAATATTACAAGGAGCTCCATCGACGTTACGGAGATGTTGTGAGAATTGGTATGTCATTCGATTTCACTGAACCAATGCTTAGTATAACAAGACTTTTTGCGTTCACCAGGACCGAACGAGTTATCATTCTGCTCCCCTGACTTGATTGCACCGGTCCTCGGTCCCCATGGAATGCCTAAATCAGCTTGTGAGTTTTCCTGCTCGTTTTGGTGTTCTACCACTAATACCAGCCTTTATTTCTCTAGTCTGGTCAGGACAATCCGTCGATGCAAATTACACAATGATGGTTGGAATCAGAAACCCTCAGAAGCACGCTGACATTAGGCGCGTTTGGGCTAAGGGTTTTACACCAGAGGCGTTGCGCGGGTACCATCCAATTATTGCCAAGCGCATCGGACAACTTCTAGACCACTTGGAGGCACGGGCTGGTCAAACTGTTGACCTGTCCAAATGGATATTTTGGTTTGCGTGAGTTACCTCCTCCGCCTCTGGCTTGGTGTACTCGCTCGCCACTAACTTATGTCACTTTGACAGTAATGATGTTGTCAACGATATTGCGTGAGTTCGAACTATATCATAATATCAATCAATGTCTTTAGTGAAGTTACAGTTTTGGGGATGATCTCGATACCATGCAGAACAAAGATTCTCAGGTGCAACTGGATAAGCTGGAAGATGCAATGTCGTGAGTATGCCACTGAGATTGCTCTAAATGCTCAATGCTTATTTCAACATTGCACGCAGACTTGGAACAATTCTTGCCCACTTACCATGGACTGCGTCATTTGTAAAAGCGATTCCAATGGTAGAAAAGAAGAGCAAGGCTTTCCTTGGCGCCTGTTACAAGCGTTTAAACAGACGAATGGATGAAGGCTCGGAATCAGGCGCTCGAGACTTGATTTCTCATCTGGTGCGTTTCATTCCACAATGCTATCAAATCAACCATACCGATATAACGTCGATTTCAAGATGAGTAATGGACGGCTGGATTCGTTTGACATCAAACAACTCGTCAACGATGCTCCTCTAATAGTAGTAGCTGGGTCTGATACTCTATCACTAACACTATGCACTCTCTTCTATTTCCTTCTCTGCAACCCTGTCGCTTACTCTCGACTCCAAGCTGAAATCGACAATTCCAAACTTGCTTGGGACGACTCCTTGGGATTGGCTCAGTTGGAGTATCTAAACGCTGCGATGTAAGCGGGATTGTGATGTTCAATGATACCGTACAACTCATCATTCCTTAGAAACGAGGCGCTTCGAATAATCCCTCCCGTTATGAGCGGATCGTCACGCTCGCCTCTGATCGGAAGTGGAGGTATCAGGTTGGGTTCTCAGTATGCCTTGCTCCCCTCAATTTTCTACATGTCCTTAAGCCCTTCTTTACAGCTTTTTACCCGAAGGGACCACTGCAACTATTCACACGTATACCATGCACCGGGATCCGCGAAATTTCTTTTCCCCTGAGAAGTTTCTTCCCGAACGCTGGCTTTCAGAAGAGAAACAACTCGCGCTGGAACCAAGTCTTTTCAAGAATCGTGATACTATCATCCATAATCTGGACGCCTTTATCCCATTTTCTTACGGGCCTGCCGACTGCATTGGCAAACGTTTTGCCTGGCTCGAACTACGAGCTGTAATCGTCGCCACCCTGCAGCGCTTTACGTTAGAATTCGACCCAGGATACGACAAAGCTAGCTGGGAACGCGATATGTGTGATTATTTCATTACTAAAAGGCCACCATTATACGCTGTTCTTACGCCACGCTTGCCGGCCCTTTGAAAGCACCTGACCTGTATGTAGATCACTGACCTTTGTAATAAGATGTAAATATCAGGCGATCCTGTAGAACGTGAGATCGAAGGTGTAGATGTTCTGCCATAGTATACTTATTAGTCGAGTGTCAGGCCGGAGATAGTCTCTTCTTTCTTCCTATTCCCTTTTTAGGAGATACCGTCCCTAGAATTGTTCACACGCACAACCTAGTGAAGAATGGATTCGTCGTATTTGGGAGGCAACGCGTCATAAAGAGAAAGGACGAGGAACTTGTCATTTATTGAGGTCGGGAATGAGAGTGTGGTTCCATGCAGAATGACTTGCGACATTTCAGCTAACACACGTCTGCTTCAAGTTGCAACATAGTGCACGCCCGAGCCTCAAATGACGTCGAAACTCAAGGTATGGCATAAAACGTAGAGATATCAATCGACAGACACGATATAAAAAGCTCGATGTTACAAAAGACGACTACTTAAATACTACGAGTGCTCGTTTACACACATTTAGACTCCGACTTGCCGAGCCCATGCCGGATTTAGCTCCATGTTAAAACTTCCAAGCATCGACTTGAGTAGTTTGGGTTTTGGTACGACGCATCTCAAACGCAGGTTCAAATCAACTCCCGAATCCACCTCAAGAGTCCGCTACTGTGCTACCCTAATGTCCGTCCTTCTTCCATTCATATTTTTAAGGTTTGAGGCGGAAAGCACATGGCTGAACGCAACCGCGGTATATCTGTTTATGCTCATGTAAATTACATCGTGTTTAACAGCCCTTTTGCCATCTTCACAAACGAATCAAACATGAACCTTTCAACTTCGGCACTCCGTTCAGGTTTATACCCACGATAAGTACCACAACTCTGGCGCGAGATCACAATTTTTCTCCATACTTAAATTAGTAGCAATTTATGAGCGATTGGACTGGCTGACGTGAACTCTCCTATGGAAAAGGAAACGTATTCCAACAGTGAAGCCAGTGAGTGGCATACTTATTAAAAGAGCATGCGACTCTTCAGCTTGATTTCTCAATGACTTGGGAACCGTTCAGAAGGGCCTTTCTTTCACCGCTCCTTTGTGGTTTGGTAAGTAGACTAGCGCTACAACGACCTTACTTAATTGCCATCGATGTTGCAGGCCTCACACGTCATTTACAGGCGGTGCGAACCGCGCGAGCTTTATTCGCATTTCATACTCCTCGTGCTTGTACCTCTTGCCTTGACGCCTTTGGACACGGGCCATTTCTCCCATGTCCTTCTAGACGCCCTCTCGGCCTGGGCGTGCTATCTTGCGTCCCTGGTCGCCTGTACTATCATTTACCGACTTTCGCCTTTTCACCCACTTGCTCAATACCCGGGACCTCTCATTTGCAAGATCACCAGATTGTATTTAACCAAAGTGGCCATTGGTGGCAAGCAGTACAAATATTACAAGGAGCTCCATCGACGTTACGGAGATGTTGTGAGAATTGGTATGTCATTCGATTTCACTGAACCAATGCTTAGTCTGACAAGACTTTCTGCGTCCACCAGGACCGAACGAGTTATCATTCTGCTCCCCTGACTTGATTGCACCGGTCCTCGGTCCCCACGGAATGCCTAAATCAGCTTGTGAGTTTTACTGCTCGTTTGGTGTTCTACCACTAATCCCAGTGGTCTCTCTAGTCTGGTCAGGACAATCCGTTGATTCAAATTATACAATGATGGTTGGAATCAGAAACCCTCAGAAACACGCTGACATTAGACGCGTTTGGGCTAAGGGTTTCACGCCAGAGGCGTTGCGCGGGTACCATACAATTATGAACAAGCGCATCGAACAACTTCTCGACCACCTGAGGACACGGGCTGGTCAAACTGTTGACCTGTCCAAATGGATATATTGGTTCGCGTGAGTTACCTTCGCTTCTGGCTTGGAGTATTCGCTCGCCACTCACTCCTGTGACTTTTACAGTAATGATGTTGTCAACGATATTGCGTGAGTTTGAACTATATCATAATATCAATCAATGTAATTAACAATACAGTTTTGGGGATGATCTCGATACCATGCAGAACAAAGATTCTCAAGTGCAACTGGATAAACTGGAAGACGTAATGTCGTGAGTATGCCACGGCGGAGATCGCTGTAAATGCACAATGCTTATTTCAATATTGCTCACAGACTTGGGACAATTCTTGCCCACTTACCGTGGACTGCGTCATTTGTAAAGGCGATTCCTATGGCGGAAAGGAAGAGCAAGGCTTCGCTTGACGTCTGTCACAAACGTTTAAAAAGACGAATCGATGAAGGTTCGGAATCAGGCGCTCGAGACTTGATTTCTCATCTGGTACGTCTCATTTCAAAGTACTATAGAGCTAAGCATACTGATATAGCGTAAAGATGAGTAATGGACGGCTGGATTCTTTTGATATCAAACAACTTGTCAACGATGCTCCTCTAATAGTAGTGGGCGGGTCTGATACTCTATCACTAACATTATGCACCCTCTTTTATTTCCTTCTCTGCAATCCTGGCACTTACTCTCGACTCCAAGCTGAAATCGACAATTCCAAACTGGCTTGGGACGACTCTTTGGGACTGGTTCAGTTGGAGTATCTAAATGCTGCGATGTAAGCGGGATTGTGGTGTTCAAAGATATACCGCACAACTTATTGTTCTTTAGAAATGAGGCGCTTCGAATCACTCCTCCCATTATGAGCGGATCGTCACGCTCGCCTCTGATCGGAAGTGGAGGTATCAGGTTGGGTTCTCAGTATGCCTTGCTCCCCTCAATTT